>JAPQRN010022013.1:0-19246 GCA_037367275.1 Coranthus polyacanthus | reverse complement strand
GAAACAACCAAACCCTCACCTTCCTCTGAATCTTCTACTGGTTCAGGAACAACTTCTGAAACAACCAAACCCTCACCATCTTCTGATTCTTCCTCTGGAATTTTTTCAACTACTTTTCTGTCAGTCTCTGCTGATGGATATGACACCTCAATTATACCTTGTTCTGGTTCTTGAACCTCTTCTACTGTAGGAGCAACTATTTCTTCTTTTGGTTCCAAAGCTGTCTCTTCTTCCTCCAAAACCTCAACTTCGCTATGTTCTGCCTCTGATTCTGAAGGTGGTTCAGAAACTTCAACAGGTTCTGACATTTTATCAAACTCCTCTTCCTCAACTACTTTTTCTTCTGGTTGTGAAACAACCACCTCTTCTTTACTTCCTTCCACTACCTCTTCCTCTGGTTCAGAAACTTCAATTTGTTCAGGTGTCAGCTCCAAAATGTCAAGTACGTCTACATCGGGCTCTTTCTCTGGCTCTAGCAGTTCAACATTAGTTTCTAGGCCCTCATCCATTTCTGTAGAAACCCCGAGGTCATGAACCTCAGGGAGAAAAAGATCGACCTCTTCGTCATCTGGGAGGGCATTCACTTCCTCGTCTTCTTCGAGGTCTACAATTGGCTGAGTGGGCGGCTGGCCTGTGATGCCTGACAGAGTTGTAATTGTTATTCCCAAGTCAGGAAGCTCCTCGTCTGCAGGAGCTGTAGTGAATAGCATCTGTGTGGTGGGGGTAAGCTGAACAACATCCAGACTAGTATCGTCTTCGTCGACAGGAGTCAGGTCTTCATCAGCTATCAGGTTTGGAGACAGACTGATGTATGGACCATCCGTCTCCAGCTCGATAATCGTGGGAGGTGTCAGGATGTAGTCTCTCACTAGTTCTCCCGTTTCACTGTGATGAATGGTTTCAATCTCATGTGTAATGATGAGCAATTCTTCTTCCTCCTCTTCTTCATTTGATGGCTCTGGCTCACTCACAGAAATTGCCTCTGACTCATCAGTAATGTCCTCTGAGGCCTGAGGCTGATCGCTGCCCTCCCCCGTCTCACCAGTCACTGCTGTCATCTCATCATCATCATCCGGGACCGCCGTGGGATCCAACAGGGTCACGAGGGCGTTCTCCTTCTCCAGGGGGGTGAGGGGGACCACCAGCCGAGGTTTATCAACCTCTGGCTCATCGGTGAAAACTTCAAACTCGTTGTGTGAATCAGGTTCACTGGACTGTGAAGAAAAGAATATATGAGATAATGAAGGGTGTTATTTCTCATCTTGAGTTATTACAAACTGTATTCTAAAACTGAACATACATTTCATATTCGAGGCTGGTGTTTTTCAAGGTTTGTGTCTCTTAAAGACTAAAGGACTGATCACACCAAGAACAATGACATTAACAATCACAAAGAAGCTTCTGTCTAAAATACTATCAACTAACTCAATCATTTATTTCTAGGAGTCATTCTGGTCTCATTGATTTTATTTGGACCCTCCAATAAGTGTTCTGGTCCATCTTTTTTTTAAAATGTCTCTGTTAATCAGATCTCAGGTTGAATAAAAGGCTTTGACGTCTGCCGTGCTGGGCTTTGATTGACAGGTGTGATTGACAGCTCCCCTGCTGAGTCGGACTTTGTCTGAATCAGCTCGACTGTAGTTGTAGTTAATAAGTTATACTAACAAGATGTAAAATAACTTTGTTACTCAATGCTTGATGAAGTTTACAGTTTTACTGAGTCAGTAAGCTAACGCTCAGCATTAGCTCACCCATGACCTCTTGAGCTCCTGCAGCTCCTCCCCCTTTGTCCAAATATGGTCACTTCTGGCTACAAAAAGCCAATATCTCGACGGCCAATTGTGTATAATTGTTCCTCCGTCACTAATTATACACAGACTATGATCAAGACTGAGTGAACAGACTCAACCATCTAATACATAAAAGAGATAGTTAGAAATGGCAGATATAACGTTGATAATGTACTTGATTTAGCTTGTATTTACTATTGTATTGCATGTGTTTTTAATGAATGAACTTTCTTTTTGTTTGGTTCATCAAATTCCAATTGTTCACCACTTTCTTTGTTATAATTATGGTGTGGACAGCATCTGCTTAAGTTAGTACTTAAAACATTATAGTTTAGAAATGTATAGTTATTGTTCTTGGTGCGGACGGCCCTTAAGCCTATAGTTAAATTTTTTCTATTGTCATCACATAAAAAGAGCAAAACCAAACACTTGCTCAGCACTTTCTACCCTCTTTCCACCCCCCAAATGCCCACGGGTTCCTCCGCAACACATTCATCACAAATATATTGTTTCATTTTTAAGAAATTTCCTACAACAGCTGATTGGAAACAAACAGGAGCAAATTTCTTGTGGACCATTTTCAGTGGTGGATTAATCCATGTCATGCTGTGGAGAGTATTTGTGCCTCCTTTAATCGTTTTTGGACAACAATGGATTTTTGGAGTCTTAATTCCCCCCTTTTTGCAGCTGTATGACTGGTTGTTTTCAGTGCTTTCCTCTTCACTATAATCCACAATGAATACTTAACCATGACTCAACAGATATCTATGTTTAAACATCATTCTGTCACAGATGTAGGTCAAACAGTAATTACAAAACCTCTTACCTCATTTACTAGTTCAACTGAAGAGGTTGATGTCAGCGCTGGTAGGAGGACTGATTCTGTCAGAAAAAGCACCAAAAAAGCAGGTCATGAAGTACAGTTGGATCAAATACCTGCGGTTATTCCTACGGCTCTGCTGCTCTGAATAGATGAGCTTCATTAAATCAAGCTTGTGAGGCAGCAAAGACTGTTAAAAAACAGCATTTAACATTTTACGAAACACAAGCATGTAATAGAAGCAATTTAAAAGGTGAGCACAGTGAAACAGATGAATGTGAAGAGAACTGCAGATGCACCTGGTTTAAAGTTGAGCGAGTTCAGATCGATGGGCAGCGACGCCTCCTCTCGCAGAGCCTTTGTCACCATTTCCCTGAGGCCGGAGTCAGCCGAGGACTCGGGTGAGTCGGTCGCCGCCTCTGAATTCTCCGAGTTGATTTCAGGAGAATTAATCTCAAAGATGAGGGAATAGTGCACAGAGATCCCTCCAGGTCTGAAAAGGAGATTTTATCTCTCTGATTGAGAGCTGATGGTGCTGCTTCTTCACACTCAACGGTATTGATCAACCAATCTATATGAGCTCTCTGCAGACACAGGCCTACTATTAAGGCTGCTTTGTACTTCTGGACGGTAAAAATCTCATCTATTGTCCCTTTGATTTCATGATGGAGATAACAGAATCTAATTTGACAGTGTCACAAGCTAAATTCCGGAAAACGTTAATGTAATTCTGCATTAAAGGGATTGTTTCTCTCAGCGTTAGGCGCAGAGAGAAGACCTCAGCAGGTGACCAACAAAGGTAATCAAAAGACGCATGGTGCTGCAGTTAGAGGCGTCGCATTGAGAACGCCAGGCACAGGTGTCTCTCGCTATATTTAAAAAAAAAAGAAAAGAGACACTGCATCAGAACTTCATCAACATTCTGCACAGCTATTGTCATCAGAGAGAATAAGCTGATTTGCGAGATGTGACTGATTAGAATGGTGATGATGTGAATTTCTTTGCTTTTGTGTGAAGTGATGTCGGCCGAACAAAAGCACTTCTTCATTAGGTTGCAGTGCTGGTTCTGCGTCTGCCACGTCCTCCGCTGCATTTTATTCCAAACTCAGACAGTTCTTTGTCTGGAGTGGACCTGATTGTGTCCAATATCCGTAAACACACTTCTCCTCTCCTCTTTCTCTACAGGCGGCTCCTGCATTTCACCACAATCATGCAGTTTTCTTATCTATCCATTATTTACAGTGAATGTCACGATGCGTGCTGCTTCCTAGCATGAATCTTTTTAACAGGTGACTGGTGGTGTACATGTACACCCACTCTCTGCTGTTGAATACACTCTACCTGTTGCCAATCATGTCGTCATCCAGTACTGAATCCAAGCATCTAAGTTAAGCTTTCCTTTGTTGTTTTTTTCCTCCGTGATGAAGACAGGCGGTGGAGGTACCGACGTGGGCAGCCCACACATTACAGACCTTTTCATGGTTCAAACAACAAGATGTGCCTTGAACTACTCTGCTGGGAGATCAGATTCCCTAACTACAAGCAAAACAACTTCATTCTTTTGTCTTTCTTTGTCTTTTTGGTGAACTTTGCTTTCAAAGGGGCTTCTCTTTGTATGTGTGAAAGCAGCAATCTTTGGCATAATTTCTTCTACAGCTTTATCTACCTCCTGAACCTGAAGGTCAACCCACAAAAGCAAGTAATAAATTAGATGCCAACATATTTCCTTTTTAAGTTGATACCAGGGTTTTCTCTGCCATTATCCTCGGGGGTGAGATAGCGGACGTAGCAGGAAGCTAATTAGTCCCAGTCAGAGCATAGGTGTGACTACCTGATAACGGTGCTTCTTTCCAAAGGTATTTGCCTTCAGTTTGTTTAGTTTTTGAGAGATATTTTCTAAAATGTCCTTGCAGAGATGTGGTACATGTTACAGGTGTACGACAACCTCTCCAGCGCTGCCACAGTGTTAAAACGTAGAGTTAATTCCATCAGGTTCAGCTCTGCCTCCTCACACAGATGACAATGAATAAGTGAGTAATTAACTCATGTAGGCGGTTGGTCACCACGGCCTTTTCCCACAGATTTATCTCATTTAACATGGAGTAAAAACTCTCCCCGTTTCCTCATTAAAACAAGAAGAGTTCAATCATCAATCAGTTCAATCCACTATCCTTGCATCATAATCTGTTCGTGTAGTTCTCTTAATTCCTAGCAGTTACAACCAAGAAGGGGTTTTGACCTTTGGCCACTAAAAGCTTTTCACTTCATCCTTACATCCAACTAAACGTTTGTGCCAGATTTTAAGACATTCTGTCAAACTGTTCCTGAGACAACAGCTGCTACAGAGACGACATCGCCTGAAATTCAGCATCATGGTCGTCAAGGGAGACGCCTGGTTCTCTTTGCTAAAGGGTCATGTGACAGGGGCTCAACGAATCAGGGAAGGATACAGTTGATAAACTGTGGATGTCTGCGTCATAGTTTCCAAGAGTCTCAGTTTCAGTCCGTCCACATTACAACACAACCCCAGAGTTTACAAACTAAAACAGGCAGCAGCGTTTAAAAAGTCCAGTGTGAATACGAGTTGTAAATGTAGCTAATATAATAATAATAAAAATATGTTAGTGAGGACAGCCTTTAAGCTGTGCTTGGTTTCTGGACCTTCACTGGTTTTCAAACCTACTTTCTTCCCTTTTTAAAACTCCACCATCTCTTTCCCTGACTCCGACTCATCCGTGATAAGTTTTCCCCAGAGAAATGTTGTTTTATCGTCTACATTCACTATTTCAAGTAACATCAAATTTAAACTCTGATGTACATGTCGTACTGTATATAGTGAGGTACAGTAGATATAAAGAACTCCAGAGAATAAACATGTTTAAAATCTAAATTTAAAGTCTGTAAAAGTATGTCTAATGACAGTAAAGCAGGTGAAATAATGTTGGAAACATACTGTCAGTGCGTGTAACTGTTATGGATCTGATTCAAAGTGAACAATCACACATTGTGAGCGTCTGTTTCCTCAAACTCGGACAGTTTCCTTTGTTGTGTGGGCTCTGGACTGGGCCAGACAAAAGCAGGAGGAGCTGTGAATCCTTCATAAGATTAGAGGACGAGCTCCCGCTGAGGATTCGCCTCAGTGTTATTGGCCGTGACAGCGCCAGACACCGCGGGGGACAGCAAATTAACGGGGGGAGCAGCTTGATAATTACTGTATCCACAAGTCTTCCTGTTTCACTGCTCACCTGCCTTGTCTGATAATGAGAGAACCGGCCGAGTGCTCCAGCAAAGTTTGGATGAAAATCAGCACCACACGCCTTGCGTTAACCTTTAATGAGAACAGGTCTGAAGGGGCAGATATCTCCTTGTCTCAGCAGTTATTTTTGGCCTCATAGGTTACGCTGCTGACTTCTGTTTTGTACTGAACTGTCTGTCTGCTTTGGGTGATATAATCCCCCTCTGTGCATCTAGACTCGGATCCAAATAAACGCTGAGCTGCATATTGGCAGGAACCTGCACAAACACACAAGAGACTACAGAGAGCGTTTCATCTTTTGTGTCAACTTACCCGTCAGTGTCCTGGGTCTCGCTTGCATTGGGGAAAAGAAAAGAAGGCATCAGAGCTGGAAGTGATACTATAACAGGAGGAATAACACCGACAGGATGAGGAGAGCCACGAGAGACGACACAATGCCAGTCGGTGCCACCTCAGATTACACACAAACCCCCGCACGCCTTGAAAGCTGAAAGCAGGGATTCTGCAGGTCACAACAAGTTACACTGAAGACTTTTTAAGACCTTTGTGGATGTAATTCAAGACCTGCTTCAAGTCCAGCTGCTTGGTTTTCATCCAAACAGGCTCTTAACTTTTGAGATGAGGTGTCTTAACGTGGCCTGGAATTTGAAATGATGTTCTGGTTTTAGCAATGTCAGCGTTTAGCAATGTTATTACTACTGAAAACATTTTAAGACATTTCACAGCCGGACAGTGGACTGTGGAGACGTTTAAAGACTTTTTAAGGATCCTGGGAAGAATGAGAATGTGATTCAGTATTCAGATGAAACATGAAGACTCTGAATAGATGTTTCTGGTCAATTAAAAACAATAAACATAGACAAAGGATAAAAATAATAAGACGTTATGTTGGTGAAGATGAAAAACGGTTTTAGGTCTAATCATTGTATTTTTATGAACTCGCTGCGTTTCGTGGGATTTCTCACTTTCTCCCCATTTTAACAGAAAACACTTCATAAATACTATTCAGAAATAGTGAAAAATCCCTTTAGTTTCCTGATATTTTCATTTATTGTGCAGAACCACTCTTTAATTTAATTTCTTTATCGTCGTTGCTTCTGTTGTTACGGAAACAAACAGGAAACGCACTCATTCATTCCACTTCCATCTCCTGAAGAGCAGAGGAAGACATAATCTGCTGAGTTAGTCGTGGTGCGAAACAATCGCCTGCGGCGGCGTCGACACAATCCCAGTGACAACAAGCCTCTTATCTATTCAAATGGCCGTCCACGCCGAACGATCCGCTCATTTGAAATTTAATGAAATTATCAAAGCTCGGAGGAATGTCTCACTGCCGCGGTGGCCACGGCGGAGATTTGATCACTCTTTAATCATGCATCCTTCAAGCCTTTCTGCCATCAGATGTATATTTCATGCTTACCTGATCCCCAACACATGGATGGCTTTAAATCCTGGGAGTTTATCAAACGCATGCTGCATCTGCAAAAGAGGAAACATGCTTTTTAATAGTGTTGTCTGAAAGCGCCAGTCAAGACGCCTTCCATCATCCTCCCTCCACAGAGGCCAATGTAATTAACTCTGAGCCGTCAGACTGAAGCTGGTTAATAAGCTGGCGGAGGGCCGAGTATAAAAAAGGGCCACGTGAATGGGAAACCTTCATTGATATCTATCTTTGGGCGAGTTAAGCACCTGGACTCTCTTCTGACATAATCGTCTTTAAGGGCTCCATCAGGTAACATCCTTTTTTAAGAGCCTTTTGATGAGGAAATAACACCCGACGACTTAATTTTGCAAGATGACTCTGTGTGAGAAAAGGAAAGCCTTCGCAGTCAGAGAGGACTCTGGGAAATCGTGTCTGTGTCTCTGGTCTCGACCTCAGGGTTGTGTTTTATAATCTGCTTTACTACGAACCAGCACGACTCAAGACACTGAAGCTGATCGACATGACGACAGGGAGCAAAACATGAGAGAATTTACTAACACCTTACCGAGTCATTTCTGTTTGTCATTTCAGTCAGTTTGTCATTTGTACGTATGAACCCGTGCAGCCCGCGGGACCTTATTTTGAAAACATATGTACAGTCGTCTACGGTGAGAGAACGACACCGTGGAGGCCCGAAGAACACGAACACATCAGTTATGCATCTGGTCACAGAGGCAGAGTTCTGATGAGTCCGTCAGCTGATAGCGAGCGTGTTGACGTGTCGTGACTCCCAATGCAGTTTAGACAAAAACTTCATGTTACTTCAAGAATGAAACCCTGATTCCCCAGATGTCAACCTGCGACCATGTTCTATCAGGTTCTTACATTACATATGGAGCTGAATACACCTCATACTGTGTTACATCCAGTCTGTGTTTAAATACCTCTTCTTCTGAGTAATGAGGGCGGAGCCACAGCGGCCAAAGAAAAAACATTTTAAGACTCGTACAAACCATGTTTTATTATTAGTAATTTAGTAAGTAGTATTTTTTTGTTTTTTGTATTTTAATATACATTTACCTTCATGTTTTTTTTAAATCTATAGTTAGTTTATTACTTTATCATAAATGTATTATAAGTACCGTGTGTTTATTTCATTTCCTACACTTCTTATGATGCTGTAACATTACTCATTTCCCCCCAGGGGTGAAATCAATAAACTCCTATATTAAAACCTTCTTATCTTTAAAAGCAGCCTCCACTCGTTGATGCTCATAGACGCAGTTTCACAGCAGTCGTTGGGAATTGCATTACAAATACTTCAAGTATGTGGATATTGACAACTTCAAACTCCATATTTAACATTTCTAAGTAAAATGTTGCTTATTTGTATGAAGACGAGATGCAAATGTTGCTTATTCTAAAAAGAAAAACCCTTTAAACTAGTTGATGCTGTTGGAAACAGATCAAACTTAAAGAGCAAAATGAAAGGCTTAATATTTGGACATGTCTATGAATTCTCTTTGATGTTGTTGTTTAGGACGGTGGGACTTAAAGACGACTAACATGAGAGAAAAGCGTCCTTGTTTTAATCTACTCTTACTTTGATTCATTAGAAGTCGACTCAGAAAGTGTAGAATTATGAATTAGCAAATGCAGATTAAGTGTCACGCTGTCTAGGACTGGGATTTAGCAGGACCTAGAGGACTGAGGGTCTCCACAGACAGATAATGAAGTCAGGTCTCACCTGGTCCTGCAGGTGCTGAGCCAGGTCGACGTACTGAGGCGAGTCCTGGTCGTCCAGCAGCTCTCTGTAACCCGGATCCACCAGGTCGATGCTGAACTCCACCATCTGCTCCACAGGACTCTCAGGGACCACGTTGGGGAGCTCCAGGTCCTTCGGGACAACAAACAGGAGTCAGAACCGAGGTAACCGTAGGAACAACAACACCAACAACCACCTGGTCTCACTGAGGACGTAGAGAGGTGGAGTCCCGCCTCTTCCGCTTGAGCCCCAAGAGACTTTATTTCAGAAAGAAAATCAATGTTTTGAATCAATGTGTTTGTCAATTTAAAAGATAATTGTATAAGTATCAGACTGTGTAGAAACACGACACACCTGAAAGTCTCATAAGTAACGTAATAATAACCTTCTCTGTCCTCCTCTGTCCACAGTCGCTGAAGACGTCTCTGCTGCTTCATCCTGACCAGACTGGAGTCTTAATACTGTCTTTTAATTCTTTTCACTTCGCTTTCAAAGGAGGTGAGACGATGGATGAGGTTCACTGAGCTGTTTCACACTAAACTAGACGATACTTTATCTTTACGACAAACTGCGACTTTCTTTACTTGTAAAACTACATTTCAAATAGACAAACATCATACGTGTAGTTGATGGCACAGTTTCGAATAGGATCAAAAACTGATCCGTCTCTCGCCATCGACCGCTGTTCATATTTTTCCAGAGGTTACGTCCCATGAGGCACAGCGGGAAGGGGCGGGACTTTACATCTACTGTTACATGAATATAATATATATAATATAACACCTGATTCATCAGCTTTGACCTCAACAGGGTGTTTGACATCAATACATCTCTGCTCACATTTAGTCTGTGATTTGACATAATGTTCATGATAATATTATAACTCGAGCCATCAGAGGATCTACCATCGATCCACACAACACGCCTCGTTACTGACGTGACATGAGTTTCATTGACTTTGCTCATTGACAGAGAGGAGTATGAAATGACTTTTCCCGGTTTCGTTTTAAAGCTTTTTGGATGACTTGGATGCATTCATACACATATATGAAAATAAAATGGTCCAAAATGAGGCAATATTTTATATTTTTCATTGAAGAACGTAACATTTTCTAGTGGAAGGTTGTTCAGACTCCCTGGAATGTGATAACTGAATAATTAACTGGTTTTCACACAAAAACAACCTTGGTTATCTTGAGATGATCTCAATCTCTTGAAAGATAACTGCATTAATTGAAAGCACGGCTGTTCTTGGCTTCAGTAAAATAAACAAAAGCAGATCAGCAGCTTCCAGACATGACAGTGAAGAGCCTCAAACCGTGCGATACTGCAGCAGATGACGATGAAAGAGCATTTAACGCGTCCCGAAAGGCGACCTTGGTCCATCACGCGGCACACAGTGACAGCTGATAGAGATCGTCAGTCAGATTTCACATTATGACACAGCTACACACTCCGCGTTCAGATTCAGTTTGGCTGCAGAATGAGATGTGTGGGTGAAGACAGTAATAACCTGCTCTTAGAAAAATGACTGACAGCAAAAACTCCAACAAATTTTTCTGGTAATTTCAGAGGACCATCAGCAATTTAGGTTGTATTTGACAAAATGACAGCGTTTACCCCAAACCTGCATCTGCTGCATGTTTACACCAATTCAATGTCACGTCTCAGGTAAAGCTTTTTAGCTTCTTCCTCCGAACTAAAATGAACTCAATCAGCACGAATCCAATCATTCGCAGCCAGCAGAAAGCAGTAATTACGGCTGGCAAGACATGATGCACTGCTGCAGCCATCTGCTGCTGGAACAAACAAACAAACAAACAAACAAACACCCAAACACAGAGCCTTGTGTGAACTTTAGAGCAGCAGCGGGGACGCCGGCAGAAAGAGGCTGTTTACCTGCAGCAGGTAAGACGTCTGCACCGTTAGTGAAGCAAAACACAAACCACCGAGACCCCGTCCTGAGTCACAAAGGTCACACGATCAATCACAGCTTTTTGTTTACTTGTGCCTTTTCCAAGTTGGTTTTTCCAAACACAGATACGAGCCGTTTGGTTCTGGATGATTGAAATCTAAGTTCCTATACTTTCCTTAACGTTTCCTTTCATTTCCTTCTATTCAGGTGCATATTTTTGATGCGTTTTATTATCCACGCCAGTCGTTCCCATACTTTTTCAGCTCAAGACCCAAAAGATGAAAGATGAATGTTGTCTCCACGGAACCCAGATTTACAAAATTACATTTTTTACGTCATTTTCATCTTGTTGCGTCGTTTTCGTCTTTTTGCATCTTTTATGTCTTTTACGTCTTAACATGTCACGTGTCTTTTGCCAGATTTTGATTTAATTTACACACGAGAAAACCCTGATGACTTTACAACAAGTCACGTTAATGACGCAGTCGACTTTTCAGTGGAACTAGAATTACTTCCCAAGCTGTGAGTGAAGAGTTTTAGTGGAAGAACAAGGATGACATTGGTCGTTTTAGATTGAAGTTTAACCAAGGGGGTTTATTGTTGATTGAAGTTATTTGATAAATTACCAGAAGTAGTGAAAAAAACAACTATCAAAGTCCTTTAAAACCCACATTGACGGGTTTGAATCGATCGTTTTGTGTCATTAACAAACAAAACCCCAAAGAAATTGAGTTTTACTGTCACGCAAAACAAAAAACGCAGCAATCATCATTTAAAGTGGAATGAGAATTTTTTTTAGTAATATATAAGTTCATTTCTTACAAAGACAGAAGAAGAAGACAGCTGGAAATAAAGCATTAATTGGTGCCTTTTACTAAAACTGCGTTTTACTGTAATCATTTCAATGTCGTGATGTATAATTTAACAGAGCGTTTCTACTTGACATTTTCAGCCCTTTCAGCCGCCGCTGCCTCCTTAAACGTGTTTCAGTGGCTTCGAGTGTCGACTAAATGCTCATAATGTAAATGTTAGTGCTTTCTGGTACCTCCTCGACGTCCTCCGGGCGCTGGGTCTGCTCGGGGGCGGGGCTTGGAGAGGCACTCGTCGCCATGAGGACGGCGGAGGCGGAGGCAGTGGCGGTGGCGAGCGGCGGCCGAGCGGAGGAGGGCGGCGACGTCTGAGCTTCTGCTGCTGGAAAAAAACAGCAGACAGTGTTTAATCAAAGAGACGTGTGAATAAACAGTGAAATGTATTCATTTCTTTTTTCATTGTATGGTTTGTTTTTCTACCTGTGATCTCAGGGACCTTCTGTGTTGGTGCTGGAGTCACCACTCTTCTGCAGGAAAAACAACATCGGATTAATAAAACACCCACACTTCAGAGGCTACACTATTGGAAACGTCAGCCTTTATGAAACGTATTTGTATTATTCTACGTGTAAACCAGTGTTGAAACGCTATAAGCAAAGTTTTACCAACACTTTCCATCCGTTGACAGGGCCTACGAGTGGATTTGATTCAGTTATCAGTTAAGGTGGGGTCTTTTTTCAGGGATGTTAATGTGGTTTTAACTTCATTACTCCTTAACAAAGGTAAAGATCCAGTGGAATGCTGGAGCTACAGACCTATTTCACTTTTAAATGCAGACTCCGCTACCTCTCATTGTGCCAAACGTGGCGCTATCGTTTCACAGTTGATCTCGGTATGAAAGAAAGCAGAGAAATTGTGTGGCTGCTCTTTCCATGAGACCCAGGAATCCCATTATTTAATAACGATAGATTATTGATTGGCGGTCGCCCTATATGTTTACCCTCCTGGGAAAAGAAAGGGATTTCTGTTCTTGGTGACGTATTTGGAAAGAGTGGTTTACTGTCCTTTGTAGATTTATGTTTGAAATTTGATTTACCACGCACATCCTTCTTTTTCTAACTGCAATTAAGATCCTCCCTTAAAGCTAGTGGAGTTTCGTTGCAGAATGCTCTCCTTTCAAGAAGCTGCTGTGTTGGTTTCTAGGCTCTGTTGGTTCGTACTACAGCATTCTTACAGACCTCCTGAATCAGATGATCTCTCCAGGTCCAGGACTCTGCTCCTGAGCCACTACATCACAAGTCAAGGATTTTAGAGGATAGAGGACTAACAGTACTGAGCAACTTCATATTTTCACAGCTTTTATTTTACACCACGGAGTTTATATAAACCTAAAAACACAATAAAAGTGCATTTCCACAGTACGGGACCTTTAAACTAGGGATAAACACATCCTGTGTATATATGTACAGTATATATGTCGAAACAAACTGCGATTTTGTGATACTAGTTGTTTTCATGACAATCAGACGTAGTAACGTTCAACAGACTTTTGTGTAAATAAACGTATCTTTTCGGATGTGGACACACATCGCTTCCTTATCAGTCGTAACCTCGGTAACCGGACCAATCTCACCTCTACTGATGTGTGTGATACCATTGACTACCGCATTGACTTACGACTGCATTGCATTGTGGGATATTTACGCTGGCTTAATGTCCAGTACTTGCATAATGTAATATTTACCCATTTCACATACTATTGGCTTCAAACTATGGTTTCAGACGTTGTCACTGTGACTGATTAGTGACTAGGATGGAATCAGTGTTCAGCGTCTTTTAAGGATTTTCTGCGTAGATTTGTAATCTTTAATCATTTAGTCGATTTAAACTGAAAGTGTGTCTGCGTCTACGTCAGAAACATGATTGTGTGCGGATCCTACCGTGACGGAGGCCTGCGGTCTCGCATCCGGTTCATCCTCTGTGAACAAAAGCAGAAAAATCATTTACTGAGAATCACAAACACGCCGTCACTCTGCACATTTTAACATGGAGCTCATAACTGGTCACGTGACCACGCAGTCGGCGGCGGCGGCGGCGGCTGCTCCAGGTCCAGGCAGGTTTTTGTTTCCAACAGCTGATTAATTGATTCCTTTATTTATGCGTTTTCCCCTCAACGCCGAGGACTTGAGAAAATGCAATTACGCACAAATTACCTGTTGTGTGTTTTGACTTGAAATAAATGTGACTGCCTTAGAGTCTTAGGGGAGTTTTTCAAACCTTCAGGCCATAAAAACCTATTAAATCTCCGCAGCGTAATTTAAAAAGTGTGAAGAGTGTGAATGTTAATGATGCATTTCTCCTCCGTGTGTGTTTTTTAAGGGTCAGTTCACCTAAAAACAACTGCACAAAAACAGATTTGTTCAGACCTCTGGCGTGCAGACGATAACGGTGGGATTTCATTCTTCCATATTAAATATTAAATATGTTTTTTCTCTTCTGACATCTGTGATGAATATGTATTAAAAAAAGGAAACATCTGAATTGAAATAACTTGTTGAAATACGCTACGTGTCTGCTGCAGAGCTGATAAATGTGAATCATGTTTGTGTGTTTACTGAAGAGTTGACACTAAACAAACTAAAACTCTGCAGCATCTGGGAGTTTAAAATGTCTAATTACACTGTGAAGGTCACAGGTTTGATTCCTGCAGGTTAGAAAATGTCCTAATTTAAACCTAATCATAATTTAACCAGCTTTTAAAAGAGCTTTAAGGGACGAAGTGACTGAATGACTCGACACACACTTAAACACAGTGTTTTTAAACCTTTTGACCATCTTCTGTTCCTGTAAAAAATGGAAATACATAACAGAGATCTGGGAAAGAGTCATAAAGGTTCATAAACACTGACTACGTTTATTTTGTCAGACATTGTGGTTCACGACACACACCTCCTGCTCACACGCTGAACGTACTATAGTTGTGTGAACGGAGATGAAACGACCAGTAAGTTCAACAGACGACGCCCACTTCAGCCAATCACGCGACGCAGCGGCACAAGTCGTCATAAGCATGTTCACTTAACATATAGGACAACACGGCTGCAAAGCCACGAAGGCACCAGTACATTACTGTTCAATTAATCAACTTAGACGTTTTTACATTTACATTTACAAACTAAATGCCTCTTCCCAGACCTCGCCGATGCAGCTGGTCTCCTGTGGATTCATTATCTGCTCTAGCGTTTCCAGACTTTCATACGTGGCCATCGAACAGTCAATATGTTAAATGAATGTGACATTATAACAAATGTTACAAATCCAATCCGTGCTTTAATCAGCCAGTTTTAAGATTATAATGACTACACAGACGGTTTGTCTAACTCTTTCCTTCCTCAGAGACCACCTCACTACCTGCACACCACAGTTTGCATTTATTTATGTATTTGTTTGTTTGTTTCTATCCACGCATCGAGGTCCAGCGGGTGCTTGTACACGTTTTAACCTGCGATCACGAGCAGATCAGGAGTTCAGCTTTAACCCTGAGGTTTTCAGTTTCACACAGGTTGTTTACTTCCTACCACCACCACTCTTACCTCACGAACCCTTTAATCCTGCTGCGTAGAACAGGCTCCGGGTGTTCAGGTGTTTTACTCAGGGTTTCACATCCGTTACCTCTTGGCTGCAGTCAACGCATCGTTTTACAGGCAGAACAATGTGAGCTTTCACTCTGGGACTGTGTTGTGTGTTACTAGGAATTAAAGTAATTTTATCAGGAGTAAACTACAACTATAAGACCTGATTTGTTAAATAAACTATAACCATAACAACAACGTGTCTTAAAACGTCCTGCTTTCGTTGCCGATTCTTAACACAAACACACTTAAAACACCAGTGATGTTTGCAGACTTTAGTGTCTCAAACTAGGAGCAGATAGTGTTGGACTTGACTTGAAAACTGCGTAAGCTGCACATACGTCTTGTCACCCTGTCACTAAAACGTGACACCACGTCGTCTCCAGAGCTCATTATCTGTGAACAGGCGTAACAGGAGTCCGTCTCACGTCCGTCTTACCCTCTGAACCATGCTCATGTGCTCGTCTGAGCTGCTGAAGTTTTTGGCGAGGTCGGAGATGCACAGCGACTCGTGTTGACACGTGTGAACCCATCGCTGGTACTCGGCCGTCCCGGGGATCCTGTCGAAGAAGATCCTGAACGCCTCCCACACAGCCTCCTGACAAACTGACCAAACAAACAAACACAGTTAAACACACTGTAAACTCTCACGGCCTCTTTTCTGACACTTCTGTTTCTGCAGCTCAGCTCTGATCTGTGTGTGGTGTTTTGTATTTCACGTCGACGACCAGCTGACACGACGGAGAAGATCCCGACGACTCCACGACTGGACGACAAAACGACCCTTATCGATATCCTGATATATTTTTATATGGTCATAGCTGGATTGATCCTGATACATGCGGTTTTCCTTGTCGTTAGGCTTCACTTTGTTCACATTCTCAGTTAAAACACTTACAAATGTTTCAAAGTTTTGTTGTTTTGCTTAATTTTATTCATGTATATTTTGATCATTGCAATAGTTTTAAATGTTCTACCTCTAGGTTTGTCAAGAGTTTTAACCATGAATAACAAAAGAAAATGAACAAAATAAGCATTAAATCACCTGTTTTTATGCTGTTACAGATTTTACCTCATTTTTGTTTTCTTTGTTTTCCTTAAAACCATAAATAACCGTCTTCTTCAACTTTCACTCAGGACCAAACGTCAGCCTTTAAACTGGAAGAAATGATGATTTCAACATCCCGTGGTTTGTCTCTCTTCATTTTCTCAACGTGTTCAAAGGCATCAAAACCCAAATCTGTTCAGAAACTGGAAATGTTTTGCAAAACAAATACATCATGAAAACACAGGTTGAAACTATTTGATCCTGATGCTTTCGATCACGTCGATCACATCTGAACCTCAGAGCTTCCCTCTAGAGGGAAACCCTGAAGGTATCACGTCCTGTTACTACTGATTGATTGATTGATTGATTGATTGATTGATTGAGTCCAACATCTCACAGATGTACAGAGTGTTCCTGAACTTGTGAAATGTTGACTAAACCGACGTGTGTTCATTTGTTTTTTTAACTCTACATTTAACAGGTTAAGTAACTTCCTTCACGTCTAACTTTTCGTCAGTTTGCTGTTTCAGCTCCTTATTGAACTGAGGTTTGTTTCGTGTTGTAAATGTCACAGACGTGAGAAGAATCAGAAAATCAACTTTTGCCTCTAAACATCTTCACTCTGTGATATGTGAAGGTAAATATCTGTTATTATCTCAGTCCTTCTCTCCTCTTTTAGCAGTCTTTCTTTCATCTCTCTCATAACTGAGCTTTCATCCTTTTCTAACAAAGACCTTCTCATCTGAATAAAGTGATATTGATCAACAGTTATTATAATGTATCTGTTGTAGACACAGTCTCCTATGTGGAATTTAAATGGACTTCAGAAAAACTGCTCAGAGTTACTACAAATATAAAGGACTTCAAATGATAAATGAGATGAAAGACAAAACAAGACAAAAGATGAAAATGATGTAAAAGATGAAACAGGATGACAATTATGTAAAATATATATCATTATGGTTTTATTGCTCGGCCTTAGTTAAAATCCTGATTCTGATGTCGGCCTAAACAAAGCATGTTGATAATTATAAACCCACCTGTGACAAACCAGGACTTAAAGCATTAGAATTACTCTGTTTCATCAACAAACTCCACTGATGAGAACTCGCGTAAAGACAGAGACACTTAGACAAACACAGTTTCCAGCCTCGAGCGTCTGCAGCGAGTTAAAAGTGAGCAGAGCCAGACTGTACCTCTGAGCTGGTAATACGCCTGATGACTGGCCAGCACTTCGTTGATGGTCTCCTGGGGACAGATTCTCACTCCGGAGTGTAAGAACACCGACCTCTTGGACCGGCGCGGACCCACTTCGAACCCCGAACCACCTCTGCCACGCGTGGACGTCTGGAGCAGCCGGGCCAAACGCACCGGGCCGACGGCGGAGGCGGAGTCCAGCACCTGAGCCCCGCCCTCTGAACGGAAAACGCACAGGAAACCATTCAACGTCAAACATTACATTCTGGACAGAAACAAGTCCCTGCCTTTTGTTTGGAGCGACAGATGGGCTGTGTTTACCACAAACACAATGACACTAATGTGGAGAGATTTGGGAAACAATCCAGTGAATACAGAAGAGACTGGGTTTTTCTGTAACCAAGAAGCACATTTTTAACAAGTGAACCGCAAAGGCAGGTTGAAACAACAGGAATAGTGTAAAGGAACATCATTTACCGAAAAGAACTCTGAAAATGGCATCGTATCAAATGATCAACGGCACAAAAGAACAGTAAACTACATGAACACAGGCCTCAGGTGTCAAACATCGTAACGTCTGATTTTCAGCTGTGTTTCCGGCTGCATGTGGTAAATGTTGCAGGTAATTGAGATTTGCTCGACACTCACATCTGCAACTGACAATTGATGTTTACCAAGTGTAAGGTGTATTTAGGAGGCATGTGTGAATAAAAGTATTTAAATGACGTGGTCGATCCTTTACATCAGTGTTGTTCATTGGTTTAAAGCTTCCACTCGTCAAAGCAAAAGGTACTGGGTGGTTTTTCTTCTTCTGTCTCGCTGTAAACACATGAGAATAACTGACGAGAGAGAAAACGGAGACTTCGGCACGACTTTAAAACAGTTATATGCAGTTATATGATAACAGTATATGATCCAGACCAGAGGTTCAGTTTGGGACAAGATCTAAAACCAGCTTCAGGACTGGACCTGACTGTTCCCGACTATTCAAATACTCATTCTGCAAGCACACATCCGGTTTTCAATTTTAATATTCGTCATCGGCGTCTTCAGCCCAGCGATCCTTTTCACTCACACAGAGGCTTCACTGTTCTGATACAGCGATCGCATTGTACAGAGAGCGTTGCATCATGGGTCATTAGCATTACTGTGGCTAGGCTAGTGAGTTCCTTTACAGTCTGTCAAAACAAAAAAAGTGCTCATTTTGCTCTCTTTAACCTGCAGAATTGGAAAACACTAGACATAGACCCAGAGGACCAAAAGACACCGGACACAGACCTAAAGGACCAGAAGACACTGGACTTAGACCTAAAGGGACAGAAGACACTGGACATAGACCCAGAGGACCAAAAGACACCGGACACAGACCTAAAGGACCAGAAGACACTGGACATAGACCTAGAGGAACAGAAGACACTGGACACAGACCTAAAGGACCAGAAGACACTGGACTTAGACCTAAAGGACCAGAAGACACTGGACACAGACCTAAAGGACCAGAAGACACTGGACTTAGACCTAAAGGACCAGAAGACACTGGACATAGACCTAGAGGAACAGAAGACACTGGACATAGACCTAAAGGAACAGA
>JAPQRN010022012.1:0-27573 GCA_037367275.1 Coranthus polyacanthus | reverse complement strand
AGTGACTGCAACTCAAATGTTGTGTGGAGTGTATATGTGGGCGGGGCGTGGTGTGTGTGTGTGTGTGTGTGTGTGTGTGTGTGTGTGTGTGTGTGTGTGTGTGTGTGTGTGTGGGGTACCATTAGGAAAACTACAGAAAAACCGATAACGTCAGAGCTTAGGTAGGTACCATACTGGGTTTTGGTACCTATCCCTACACGTGACACAGAAATGGCAAATGACTCTCCAGTGTAACGTCTTCCGTCAACCGTCTTTGTTTGTACTTTGTCCAGGCCGGCACCTACTTGCCCCAGTCTTACCTGGTCCACGAGGAGATGATGGTGACTGAGCGCCTGGAGCACATCGACCAACTCGGCTTCTTCATCTACAACCTCTGCCGCGGCAAAGAGACCTACAAGCTGCAGCGCAGAGACAGGATTCTGGGTACAGACAGGAAATCATTGAATTCATTATCTTAAGTTTTATAATGTGCTTATCAGGTAGTAGTCATACCCATGCAACGTGATGTGACGTTCATTCTATGATTGTCTGAAAATCAGATAAATCAGCCACTGACAAAAGAATTGCTTTTTCACCATGTAATATTTGTGTTTTGTGTGAAAACATTAATGACAAAAACTCCCTATGCACTATAAAAGGTGCAAAATTGGAAAACTTGTGTTTATTTACTCAAAATCCTGACGTGCTGGAGAAATTCTGATTTCAGATTCGGAATCGGGGTGATTTAGTCAAGATCAGATGTTTTTCCTCCAGCAGTAGATGAAGTGTGATATGACATTACATAAGCTAGTCTTGTTTGGCAGTGCTGCTCACATGTCATTCAGTTCATTGTCTTCATAATTTTTGATTCTTTTGTCAATAATACAAGGTTGCTAGAAGTACATCACCATTGTTTTGATGTGACTTTCATTCTGATTAGTTGAAAATCAGAAAAATCAGCCCCTCCGTGTTCTGTGTAAAAGTATTCATGACGTGTATAAAAGCCTTTATTCAGACTGAAATCTACTTGACAATGAGTGTAAACACACTCTTACAACTCATTGCCTTCTTCCATAAGAAGTTCCCTTTTGGCTTTACAGTCCTTTGAGTTACACATGGAGCCTGAGGCCCTGAGACCTGGCATTAACATCCGTCGCGACAAATCCAATCACATGTGTTCAGCTCTAATGAAAGGTCTGAATAAACTCAGGACACGTTCAGAGGTAATCTGGGACGTATATGTCCACATTCTCTTTCAGTCTGAACAGGAACGTGCCCTGAATGCATTGAAGGACTGAAAGATGTATTACGAGTGCTTGATACATGTAGTGCTGCCTAAGTTCACCTGAACCATGCTCCACATTCGCCACTTTTTTTTGTCTGCATGAGGAAATCGAATATCCACAGTTCAGAAATTCATAAACAAGTTTTAAGCGCTTGAAGATTCAATCATGTGTTATGCAGGAGAGCCAATTAAAAACAAGTAGAATGGTCAAAGTTATATCGATAATGTCTCATGTTATGAGTAACAGACAGAAAACACACCACCTTAAAAGCTGCTGCCGGTCACCTTTCGAGCAGCACAGTGAATTCCATTTGCAAAGAAACATTACAAATCCTTCCTGTTCAACTTGAAACGAATGCACGCACTATATTTTAGGCTGTAGATGAGCTTCTTTATTTGCATATTGAGCAGGGAAGTCAGATCCGATCAGACATGACACATCTGGAGACACATTCTAATGCCAGGTCTGAACAGACACACGTAGAGCTATATTATTCGACAATACAAGGTGTGAATATGGCTTGTAACCTCAGCAGTGTTTATGCCTTGAAAGCAGCGTGTGGTGAACTCTTTCTGGTTGTGTTACAGGTATGCAGAAGCGCGAGGCCCTGAACTGCCACAAGATCCGTCATTTCGGGAGCTCGGTCGTGGTGGAGACTCTGATCTGCGAGATTTAGGACGCCTTGTCACCTCACTGCTCTTAAAAGTCACTGGTCTGCAGTGAGATTGTGTTTTTGTTTTTAATCATCACCTCTTTTTTTTTTCTGTCCTTCACTTCAGGTAGTTTGAGTGAGTGAGAGGAGTATGACATGGAGCTGTTTGCTTAAAATTCATTGATTGTGAAAAGAGGAGGAGTCGTTTATTTTTCCACTTTCTGTACGGGAATATTTGTTATTCTGGGTATCGTTATCTTTTCAGACAATAACTAGCTATAAAATTCAGCCTGGCTGAGTATTAAATAGTAAATTATTTTAATCGAGTAATTGCAACTATAGCATGAACATGTATTTTATTAGCTATTGGCAAATTTACAGTTAGCCTTTGTTCAATTCAAATATCTAAAAAGTGAAAGAAAAAAGGAACTTTTATACCATGTATCTACCAATCTTGGTTTTTGAAACCCAGTTCAAGGAGAATTGTTTTGTTTTTTGTAATGTCTGCTGTAGCTTTTAATACACTGCACCTGTTCTTTCTTAACTGGAAATTGACCTTATGATATAAGAGTGTGGTTGTGCTTAAAAATAAAAGACAAAAATTAAGAGAGAAATAAAAAATGAACTTCCATTTATTAAGAGTTGGCAGGAAAACACACTTATACTAAGGCCTTTTTCATGAGGGTTGTCTGTGAAATTGTTGTCTTTTTTCATGTGTAATATTTTTTTGGATAACTCTGCCTGTTGTACTAATTTGTGTATATAATCTCTTAAAAGATATGAACAGACCAACACAATAAAGAGAGAAAAAGAAAAACGTGATCCTTCAATCAAGTTCTTGATAATTCAGAAGTGTCTCATATAAATGCATATCTGTACAAATTCCACAGATTGAGATGGTGCAGAATTAATCTGAATATTTGTTTATATAAATGGGACAGTGCACATTGATGAACATTGCTATTGGAGTAATACAAGATGTAAACAGGCCGTATCATAGCAGAGATGCTAATTTACATCTGTAGTCCCTACAGGTAACAAACCGAACATTACAATTAACAACATGCAACTATGAATAGACAAGGACAGTAGATTATACAACAGGTTAAAAGTGATCACAAACGTGTCTCAGACTCTTACACAACTCATTGATGAATAATGATGCAGCAGCTGTTTGCTGTCATGGTGTTTATGTGTTGGTGATGTGCGGTGAAGCTGCAAGGCCCAGTGTTGTCACATGGTGTCTGTGCAGTCGCCTCAGTGGACTGACACCGTATCGACTGTCACACAGGGCTCTCAGCCTTCATGTCATTTGATCACAGTGGAATTCTGTCCTTGATTAAAAAGCACTAATCAGAGGGACCTTGCACAGTGGAATCATGGGAAACAGGCCAGGTGGGTGGCGGTAGAGTGTCACCTTGACAGCTCAGAATAAAAGTGATTCAGACACAAACCACGAACCTCCTCCAGCTTCCCAGGCTCAAATAGTGTTTTAACTCATTTTCCAGGCCTGGAAAAATTATGAAATTAAGTAAAATCAGGAAAGTTTTTGGAAAAGTCATGGCATTTAGCTTTTAGGGATGCAAACGCCTTGCCTTTTGGTGAAATTAGTCATAAGTTTCCCTTTATCCTGATGCGAAAATTGGCTAAATTCACATGTTAACGCAGCTATGTTGAAAATGTTCTTCATGGATATGGATCATCTGGAGCAGTCTTATAAAGCATTCTGAGTCATGCACAAGTCAATACATAGCCATTAGCTGCATATTACACCATTAGTTCTATATTAGTCACATAAATTCAAAGTGGACATAAGTAGTTGTGGTAACAACCAGTTGCACTGGTGTTAGATATTTAATATGTAGTTTGTCAGATGGTGTCAGTGGTTTAATCTGTTTTAATGGAGCAGAAATCAGTTCAAATTGACTGTGCATAGATTTCCCAATTTTCTCAACCAGGGACATAGTCCAAAATGACTGAAAATAATTGTGGCCCTGATTTTGTCATCAAAGAATTCAGAAATGTTAGTGAGGTGCAATGCTGATAGCTCTGCTACTGAGGTTTATTCTTCATTGGGCTTGATCATCATATCATCATATTATCTTCTATAGAGTGTAAATGCACTATAAAAGGTGCAAAATTGGAAAACTTGTGTTTCTTTACATGTTCCCATAACTCAAAAACCTGACGTGCTGGAGATTTAGTCAAGATCAGATGTTTTTCCTCCAGCAGTAGATGAAGTGTGATATGACATTACATAAGCTAGTCTTGTTGTTTGGCAGTGCTGCTCACATGTCATTCAGTTCATTGTCTTCATAATTTTTGATTCTTTTGTCAATAATACATGGGTTGCTAGAAGTACAACACCACTGTTGTGATGTGACGTTCATTCTGATTGGTTGAAAACACCTTTACAAATCATTGCCTTCTTCCATAAGAAGTTCCCTTTTGACTTTTCTGTCCTTTGAGACTCATGTGGAGTCTAAGGCCCTGTTCAGACCCGGCATTAACATCTGATCACATGTGTTAGGCTCTACTGAAAGGACTTAACACATTTGGGATGCATTTCAGGATTTTTATGTTTTTGTCTCATTGCATTTTTTATAACATTTTTCTTTTGTTGCATCTTTTACATTTCCATTTTGATGTGTTGTTTACGTTTTTGTCTCGTTGGGTCATTTTTGTCTTGTGTCTTAAAGATGTTCCAGAACAACCTCCTGATTTTTACTGTTTTACTGCAGGTTGTCTTGATCAACAGAGATAAACATTAATATGGTTTATCTAACATGTTACATTTACATCCCCCAACTTAGGGATGAACACCATGACATACTGCACACATGATGGCTGCCTGGTATATCATTCTGGGGTGTGATTTCTAAAATCTGACAACAGTAATGTGATCTGTGACTGTGAATAAAGTGCCAAACCTCTGCTGCCATACTGAGGATTTTAAATACGGACCTTGCCTTAGCTCTGATTACAGACAGATGAGAGAGGCCACTGATGAATGTGTGAATATGTCCCTGTCTTCACTGTGGTGTAGTAGTAGAAGTTGATGATACAACGTTGTGCAGTTTGTGGGTTTTCGTGCCACTATACATTCAGGCAGCAAGTTTTGATGTCTCGCCATGACACACAAAATGGTTATAACTCAGCTGTACATCAATCCGTACCAAACTTCACTTCCCCGAATTGCATGGGTGCGCGGTGGTAAGACCACTCGACCACGGCCCGCTCTGACTTGCAAGGGGGGGCGAGGGCCCGTCCCCAACTGCTTGTTTTAATCTGTTTTTATCTCCCTCTGTTACTGTGTGTTCTGTCAATCATCTGTGAATAACTTCATCAATTTGTATGAAAGGTCCTATACAAATAAAGTTTGATTTATTGATTTTTCAAGTGTTTTGCTACTGTAAAGGCTGGGGACAGAAAAACTGACGTTTTCATAGAATGATCGTTTTAACTGTAAATATATGGATCCTTTTAACTGTGAATATATGGACTCTCACATTCAGTGTTAACTGTTCAATTACACATTCTTACAAAGTCTTCTCATTCAGTTTAAAGTCTATATCGAGTATTTATGTTGTTAATTTATAGCCTTACCTTGTGTTTTTAATTGTTAATAATTGGTGTGACTGAGCTTAGCCACATAAACTACTAACTACATCTCCCAGCATACCCCTTTGAGCTTCCTCTCGCGTTTTTTTAAACAACATTCCGGCATTTTACCGGCTACGAATTTTAACTCGTTGACTACAACTTCTCAAACAAATCAACTCTTTAAAGGTGAGTTAAGTCTACTCTGAGTTACAAACAGGATCGAAAACGAGCGTCTATTTGGCGACTGTGCGTGAACTTACGTTAGCATGCTAGTTTGGAAGCTAGTAGCCTGTGTATCCGTCTCCATGGCAACAGACTCCCTCCGCCAACACTTAGCTTAGCACTACATAAATATAGTACAGTTAAACTAACCCCACCTCACTGATGTTTATTATGTCAGTACTGTTATTATTAGGTAGAACAGATAATATTCAGCTGTAGTAGCCGCCAAATTATACCAGTACAAACCTCTTTTTAAAAGTATAGGACTTGCACTTCTTTCTTCTTATCCATAGACTGTCCTTAACCCACGAATGTACGCGAGACCAGAAAACATAGCATTTCTCTAACATTACTTATGGATGGGTGATAAAACGATAATTAGCGTTATCGTGATATATTTTCACATGGTTTTCTTTTGTCTTTACCGTTTATTTTGTTTAAACTGTCAGTTAAAGCACATAAATTGTTTCCGTATTTTCATTTCGTTGGATAAGAACTCAGATTGCACTCATTTTATTTGAACAAAATAAGCAGGAAATCACAAAATCAGAGACTACAGGTGTGTTTTTGTTTTGTTACTTCTGATATGACATTTTTGGCCATATCGCCCAGTTCTGATATTACTCCTATGGCAGATTCACACAGCAGCCTTACCGGCTGTCTAATTTCCACTTGCAGGTAAGTTGAGTCATTTATGTGCGCATATACTGTATGTTGACTGTGTATTTGCATCTGATCTTTCAGGTGTCATGAACAACTATGAGGTTATTTGTCAGATTGGAGAAGGTGCATTTGGCAAAGCCTTCCTAGTCAGAGACAAAGGGGGAGGTACAGACAGGCAGTGTGTGGTCAAACAGATCAACTTAAGAAAGGTACTGTTGACTATTAATTGGTTGTATTTATTGAGTGATTGATCAGTTGACAGTTTTAGAAGTGTTCTAGTTTAACCCAGTGGTTCTTTTTCAGCTCAAAACCCAAAAAATCTTGTACCTTAAATTTACAAAAATACATCATGAAGTGCCATAAGGTCTACTTTTTTTACTGACTCTTTCACCATCAGACCAATGTTGAATTAAATACATTTTGCTGGATGGAATCACAGATATTAAGATAATACCAGTGTTTGGTCTTGTTACATCTTTTACACGATAAATGTTTGTTTTGTTGTGTCTTTTACATCATTTTCGTCTTGTTACGTCTTTTATAACTGAGGCCTCTTTTCTGGATTTCACATGGCTTTGGTGCAATGGTTTTATTTAATATTTATAAACTCTTCCACAGAACACTCTTCTATTTTAATCACAAATATGAATTCACATATTATTATTATGCATTTTACTCGGTTGGCCACCCCGATAAAACATTACCCGTTTTGGGTCCCAACCTTAAGGGGGGCAGGGTTAGCCAACAGAAACCTGTGGGGAGAGTACACATAGTTATGAAAAGAATAATACATTTAAACTGTTGTTATTTAAATACTAAGAACAACAATATCATGCAAATTAAACTATTTAAACCATCACATAGAAGAAACATTCATGGACGCAAACTTCAATCCAGTACAAAAACTGAAACCATTCATTAAGCTTTATTATTACTGTTTTGCAATGTTTATTTAGACATTTTGGAAGAGAAGGTCTGCTTGTTCACAGATGTGTTTTCTGCTCAGATGTCAGCAAAGGAAAAGGAAGCCTCTAAGAAGGAGGTGACACTTCTGTCCAAGATGAAACACTCGAACATCGTTGCCTTTATTGGGTCATTTCAAGGTGTGTGTGCCACTGTAGAGAAGTATGTGGCCTAATCATAGGTTTTTGTTACTAGATTTGTTCCCAAGTGTATTTAAGTATGTGTCACATTCTTTATATGTCTCTGTAGAGAGAAGCAGCCTGTATATAGTGATGGAGTACTGTGATGGAGGAGATCTAATGAAGAAGATCAACATGCAGAGAGGAGTCCCCTTCACTGAGGAGCAGGTACACACTGATACAGACACTAACCATTCAACATATGACTGTAGAGGACTGAGCATGAGCTCCATGTTTCTATAAGTCCAAATATATTTGGTATTTAAAGGCAAAGTATGTATGACATGGTTATAGTGATGTAGTAGCCATTGCAAGGGAAAGTAAAGTACCTAAAGCTAGGCCAAAAGTTGTGTAGAAAAGGTCATATCGGAAGTTTTCTCAGAATGGTTTTCTAGAGGATGTCAGGAAGATACACTATATGATCAAAAGTTTGAGGAAAGTTTCAAAACCATCCCATATGTAATTGCTGAACATGTCTTTCCAAACCTCAGGAATGCTGTTGCTGCTGTTTAAGTCCCATCATCTCTGGTTCTTGCTTTTAAAAAGATTTTGGAACCTGGCTACAAGGATTTTCTCCCATTCAGCCACAAAATCTATGTGATGCAGCTTGGCCCCCAGTCTGCATTCATGTTCATCCCAAAGGTGTTGGATGGGGCTGAGGTCAGGGAGCTGTGCTCGACACTTCAGTTTTTCACCACACTGGGAAAACCAGTTCTTTATTGATTGGGCTTCATGCACAGCAACTGCCATGTTGAAACAGGATCTTTACTCAGGATCTTTTTTTTTTTTTAAACCAACCTGTTTGGGGCCCACTGTTGTCATTACATGCTGAAACTCAGACTTCCCTATAATTAAACATATTAAACCTAGAAAACAGCTGCACACCAATGCTACAAAAAGTGCATGATCAGGGTTGTCCTCAAACTTTTGATCATATATTGTATGTGGGTCAAATACTTCTTTAATAATAAATAATAAATAATACTTTCTAAATGAGTTTCAACCAATTATCGACAAACATGCACCTGTTAGTAAACTGGCACCATGGGTTGATGAGGAATTAAAGACATACATGTCTCAGAGGAGTGAGGCAAAGGAAATAGCACAAAACGTGGTTGTATAATTGATAGACAGAAATACTGTAAACTGAGGAACTATGTTATGGAACTCATTCAAAAAAAAGAAAAGAAACAATATTATGTACAACGGTTAAGCAAGACAAAAAATTATGGCAGAATCTTTGGAGCACACTAAACAACATACTGGAAAGAATTACCTTTCCACAACCTACATTTATTGAGTGTGAAGGTACTTTTCATACTACACCCAAAGAAACTGCAAATCATTTGAATACGACTGAAAACCACTTTAGGAGAAAAAAATCACAAGGGACTGACAATAGCATAACCACTGTTTGCATAAAAAAATATATTAAAAAGTTGAATCGTGACATTTCATGTTTAGTGAATTAAAAGTGGAAATGGTTTACAAATTTATAAAATCAAGATGTAATGGTAAACAACCAGGGATTGATAATATAGATGACAAACCGATTCGATTAGCTAGAGATTATACTGCACATCTAATTTGTCATATACTAAACACCAGCCTGGAAAAATCAACCTTTCCATAGGCCTGGAAAGAAGCAAAAATGATTCCTCTGCCCCAAAATAAGAAAACATCTATGGATTTAAATGCAAAATTTCCGTGTCTGAGATATGCATTTGAGAGAATGTTTTGTTTTTGTATATTTAAAGGTGGACCCCTGGAAGAGCACCTGTGCTTTATTTCACAGCTACTTTGGGATCCTAATAAACAATAAACAATAATAATCCTCATCAGTCCTCACTTCTGATCCTCTGTCAATGTATGGTGGTGTATTTACCTGCAGAGACCATGTCCTCTGCCTGTATTTTCTATTTTCCTGTTGTTTTGCTGTGTTCAGGATGTTTCTAGGGGTCGACCTTCAGGCAGTGAGTTTGTACCTCCAGCCAATAACAGCATCGGGCAACGTGTGGGCAGTACAATATAAAAACAATGTAACTCAAGTTACAGTACACTCTCCTCCTGCTTTTCTCACTTCCTGGCCAGTCTGCCTGAGAGACACGACTCTGGGCAAAAACACCCATACACACAGGCCTTTCATCCCATCACTCTAACAGACCTGTCAAGAACACACACAGCTGTATGTTGCCTCCAGAACATTCCCATGGAGTTTTCCAAAGGTGTGGGTGTATTTATGTCTGTTTTTAGAATGTAACAGTTGTCACAGCAGCGAGAAATAAGCTTTCACTTTTTCTATTTCATTGCTTGTTTTCTCGCTATGCTCTTGCTCCCTCGTTCCCCGAGGTGAGACGAGGGGCCAAGTTTGAACACTTCTGTTCACAAATACAAACCAGAAATGTTACATACTTTCAGATTTAGATTCAGATAAACTTTATTAATGCCTAGGGGGAAAGTTCAATATCCATCAGCTCGAGAACAGAAAAGAAAGTAAAAATAAAAATTAAACAAGTGATCAGTGAATTATTTACAGAATATTCAGTGTATCTGCTTTACCTTTTGGTAAAGTTGACATGTACTATACATCTTACCCATGCACACTAAGTAACCTTGAGCTGTGTGTCTGTCAGGTTGTGGACTGGTTTGTTCAGATCTGCCTGGGCCTCAAGCATATTCATGACAAGAAAGTTCTGCACAGAGACATCAAAGCTCAGGTATCTGACTTGCTTTACATCTGCACACGTTGATTGCACTTTCATGGACAATGTTTGTTCAATCTGACTGAAATATTTCAGATCAGAGATTCCAACCGAAGTGTTTACGTGGACATTGATCAGATAATGCTTTGATCAGGCTCAAAGTATTTCATCAAAATGCAATTTTTGCACATGTGCAAAATAATTTCACCCATTCCGCTGGAAATATGACAGAATAAGAATAATCATAAGAAGTTGTTTTCCAGTTTTTTTGTTATTATTTATCCTTTATTTATCCAGGAAGGTCCCAATGAGATACAAGATCTCGTCTTTCAGACAGTTCAGGTCAAAATGACAGCAACAAACAGTTTCACATAGAAATTTAGAATAGAACATAGAGATTCTTCATAACTTTAGTTTTAAAAAAAAGATATTTACTAATGAAGTGAAATATTCATTCAGTTACTCAAACAAAGCTGCTTTAAAATAAAATGAATGGTTCGTTCTCTTCATTTTTTATCGTTCACAACGGACAGAGAGGTCTGATCAGCTTCATTAAAACGACATTTTTAAACATTTTTTAATTTAATTTTAATTTAAATCCATACTGATTTGGAACCTTATGTTTTAATGAACACAGTCTTTTTTAATAAATAAGAGGAAGAGGAAATTTCCAGAAGCAACTGAAAAAAAAAATGAACAAACACAGTCCAAAGCAAGGTTTTAAAGCAATGGGATAATTTAATTGTTATTGGTTGGCATGATTTTGACCATTAGAGCATTAAAATTGAGTATGAAGATGTACAAACACTAGACAGACATTAGATGGATGCTTCAGTTTTACATATTTTGCATTAAAACTGGCGCCAAAAGATGTTATTTCAAGCTGTCGGAAGCCAACTCTAAAGCTTACAGTGGCGTGAAAGAAGTTTCTCCTTTAACAGTCCTGTACACTGCAGGCATGGTAAACAACATTATCCACATACCTAAGGTTAAGCCTTTTAATTAACTAGTATAATTGTAATAGAGTTCAGGGGATTGTGCTGCTGAACTGTCCCTCGTCCGGCTTTGCTCTGAACAAAGACCTCGCTGTGTGCCAACTCCCAGAATAACTCAGCACAACTGACCACAGACAGTGTCTCTGTTCACAGCCATCACTATCTTTCATCAATCATATCTGTTTCCACACACGCACACGCATGCACACACATTAAGCCACACATGATATGTGCCCAGTCACTGTTTTTATGGAGGAACACAGACATGCTTTCATTCCTTTTCTCCCTCTGGTTTAGAATATCTTCCTAACCAATGGAGGGATGAAAGCAAAGCTGGGAGACTTCGGAATTGCAAGAATGTTGAATAAGTAAGTCAGTGTCATCTTCACACGCTCACACAGACACACACACACACAGACACACACACACACAGACACACACACACACACTGTGCAGCTGTTTATCACTGAGTGTTCTGTAACACATGGAAGACTTCCAAACAAGTCATTACCATTCCACAAACTGTCAACCAGGACATGAAAACACACATGGTTTTGGAAATAATGGTTGGCATGTACTCCTGGCTCGCTCACTGTATGAACAAACCCTGTAAGGAAAAAACAGTACACAGCACTTTTTCAGTTTTTCACACTTGTAAACACAAAGTGGTCTTTATATATACAATATACATACACAGTACTGTGCAAAAGTCTTCGTCCACCTTTAGCTGTGATGTGTTTGGGGTTGTGATGAACATACATAATTATTTCACAATCTCTTTATGAAGGTACAACAAGAAAATAGAACAAATATGTGCATGGTGTTAAAAACACATGAGAAAATAACATCTAATGTCTTCTACAAGTAAAAGTCAGTATTTAGTGTGACCTCTGTTCCCTTGACAAAAAGTAGCCAAAACAATAAGAAAGATTTGAATGAAATCTGGTGTAAAACAGAAGATTAGGGCAGTAAATCTCCTATTGTCTGAACAAAAGAGTTCAAGACATGGTAAGTGCAAAGTCACACTGAATACTTGACACTTTGGTCTGTAGAAATGTTTTTTTCTGAAATATTTGTTTTTAATGTTGGTTATATTGTATATCTCCAGTTGTATCTTGATACAGAGACTGAGAAATGCATATGTATGACCATTATAACCTGCTAAAACAACAAACCTATCCGTTGGATTTTTGCACAGTACTGTATATTTTTCAATAAAAAACATAGCTTAGTTTCAAGTATAGACTACTATTATTCCCATATCTGTACACAAATTTTTAAAAGCTAGAGCAGATGTATAAACAACATCAAAAAGCTTAAAAACAAAGTCCAAAAAGTCCATTATGGATCGACTGGATCTAAGACAAGTGACTTTAGTTAGTTTTGATGCTCTTCACATTGATTGTACATTAATTTGTTTTAGGTGCTGTGCCTAAGCCTTACAATGGCAGGGAAAACCTGATATATACATATATGCATATGAATGTGAAATAGATGCAGCATTTTGAGTCTTGGCTGAACCCTGTGATCATAGCTGGCGTGTGAAGACGGGGACCACACATGTTTGACTTGATATGTTTCATGGTTCAGACTAGGTTGCTTATTGAGGGGAAATCCTAAAGCTACAACAACTTTGTAGCAACAAGTTGGGAAAAGCCCCTTCCTGTTTCACAATGAGAATGTGCTCATGCTCATGCACAAAACTTACTGCAACTTCAACACAGTGTCTGAACAGTATTACTCTGGTTAGGGTAGTGCAACTGTACAATGTTTTTATACATTGTACATTTTATACATACATTGTTTTCTTCTTCCTCATGAACTTCGGTGGGTTACTCGTTGTACAGTTTTAGAACACACACAAATAAAAACATGAAAAATGAAGGAATAATGTGCTATCATAGTTTTGTGATTTGCAGAACCATTGGTGACAGAAATCACAAAAAAATGCAAAATATTTCCCATTCATTTCCAGCGGAAAGACATTGTGAAAATGATTGTATCCACACGATCTTCAGAGCCACATTCTGCTTATTAACAAGATGGTTCACTGTAGAGTGATGGTTTCTCCACTGTTCTCACACCTTAAGGAGACCAGCGGCAGATCCTATCCCATTCATTCCAATGGGAAAAGTAAACCTGATTTACAGATTTCGACTTATTCTTTCATCCCAAGACGAGACCCACCGAATGGTGATTATGAAAAAATAAGGTTAGGAGTAATATTAGTATATTATTATTTTATTTTGATCTCATTAATCTACTTTCATCCATCCACACGTTTTCAACCCTTCTGACCACGCCCACTTAGGAGACGGGAAGTGAACTGTTTCATATCACGAAGCTTATTTGGCGAAACTTACGCTGCACCAAATAAACTGCTGAGATACAGTCTGCTTGAATAGGCCTCGGAATAAGATTTTTGAAAGTAGATGCCTGTTATTTGAAAGTTAAAATTGGAATTGTGTATTTACTTCATCAGTGAATTATGCAAAAATGCAAAAAAAGCCATCACAGCACCCAGGCCCTCCACAAACCCAGGGAAAACCCTGATAGTAAATACACATAGCAACAGCTGTTATACCACTGATGACTGTTTTTCGGAGCCACAAAACACTGTAGTGTCACTGTAAATAGAAAATAGAATTTTCAGATTGATTTGCTTTGAACTTCAGCAGAGTGTGTTTGTGTTGTCACTGTGCAGCACCATGGAGCTGGCCAGGACTTGTGTTGGGACACCGTACTACCTCTCCCCGGAGATTTGTGAAAGTAGGCCATACAACAACAAGACGTACGTGAGACTTTCACCCTGCACGACACACGCAGCCTGCTCCACACATCACACATATCTTTTAAATATTTTTTAATTGCCACGTCTTGACTATCACATTTACAAGTTATGGAAAAGACAAAAATGAGGGACCAACAGAAACGTGTCATGTAAAACTGAATTATTTAAGCTGTGGGTGTGGCTGTGAGAACTATATATATACATATAATGAAGATTAAATGTGTTGTGATGAAGCCACACTGTTGTCTGCCACTAAACTAAAACCATCAGTAACTGGTTTTATTGAATCCTGTTAAAGGTGGAGACAGAATACAGCTCACATGCTGATCTGGGGACAGTTTCACAAAGGTGTTTCACACTGGTCTGTAGTGTTCGGCCAGTCTGAATTTTACTCTTAAAATTAAGACAGTTTCACAAAATAAAATCTGGTTTATTTAAACTTAAAATGACAACCTTACCTAGAGCTGGGTGATACGGCCAAAAATGTTATCACCACAAACGTTTTCATATCAGTCGCTATCGATAATGATCACGATAAATGTCTAATCATGATTTCTTTCGGCTTTTCTTTTCAAGACAAGACAAGTGCAAAACGATGTGAAAAATGAAAATGACGGAAAAGGCAAAAACATAAAAGATGTAACGAGAGGGAAATGTTGTAAAAGACATAGAAACGAGACAAAAAATGCAGGCGTCGTCTCTGATTTTGGGATGTACTGCTCATTTTGTTCATTGTATTTATTTTGATTTGCTGTTGAATTTATTTAATCAAAATAAATAAAATGAGGACAATCTGTTCTTATTCCACAACATGAAAACACTGAAACAATTTGTAAGTATTTTTACAGTAACCATTGGCAACAATTGACATAAAGGAAAACTGTTAAACTGTTGAAATTAAAACAATGACCTGAGCTGAGACGTTTGAAGTGGAGACGTGATCAGCCATGTTTTTAGATTGGAAAAAGTCTTAATTCACCCAGAATTCAAAGCAAATTAGTCTGACTTGAAATAATAACAACAGATATATTTAGGCATCAATATGAAGTCTGACTATGAGTTGGATCTAAGCTTTAGTCAGAGTCTATGTTTATGAAACTGGCCCTTGTTTTGCCTCCTAAATGTGTTCATTGTTTGGCTGGTGACAGCCGTGGGAAAGATCCAGACACAGCACAGAAAAGTGCAGTTCTTATAAACATTCAGCTTTATTTTTCCCATGTTGAAAAGTTCGATCAGCTGTTGGTGCACTTTAGTTCATTCTCAACTGATTCAAATTCTGATGCACATTATATTCATATTGTTTGTCACACCCATTTGGAACCAAAACAACAACATTATGACACCTTCAGTAACAATAGAGCCAGCTCCTTACACATCTGCACTGACTAATGCTATATGACATTTATACACACAACGTGTCCTTCTTTCATTTTCATCACAAGTATTAAATCATACATGTTGTTTTGTTTTTACTGTGTCCTGTTGGGTGATGAACAGCAGTGCCTGTAATAGAGTTGAACCCTGGGAAGCAGCTGGTTCTTATTTTTCCTTCACTGTAAATTTAAAATGTCTTTCAAAGACAGCTTCAATGTCCAGCCATATATCAGCAAAGCATTCTCCTGGGTAACTTACAATACAGCAGGCTTGTGTAGAACATGAACCCTGTTCTACCATTTGGAGCAGAACAAGGTTTCATAGTGACCTCAGGACAAAAATTAAGCCTGACCCTGTGTGTAAAGATGTGGTTTGTTTATTTTGGTCCCTGACAGTGTTACAGGTGGTGGTGGATTCGTGCTTTAAAACCATTAAGTCTAAAGAAATGTTTAGTTTAGGAGCATCCACTCTCAAACATCTCTAATCCAAGTATCATCTCTAGTTCCTCTCTCTGTGTTGCTCTTCTTCTCACTGTCTCGTTTGTTACTACTGTACTCAGAGTTGCTTTTTTTTTCCTTCGCTCAAGCCGACAAATTTGTGTTTGTATGCTCACAAGGACCATCATAAACGTAGCCTATAACAAAGTCTTTTCAAAGAAGCGACAAAAATGTACAGACATGACCTCATTCATCTCTGAAAATCCAAGAACACAAAACCACACACAAATTCCAAAGCTGTTGTTACACTTTACTAAAAAACCTTTTTCCTGGACCTGTCTGTCAGTAGCTGAGCTCTGACAGGCTGCCTCACCACTCTGGATTTCTTTTATTCTGGCATTTATGACTTTAGCTCAAGGGGACAGAGCATAATGTTAAGCCCAGAAATATGTCATGTTACACAACATGTTCTAAAAGTGCTCTTTTATGGTGACCTCACAGAAACACTCCCTGATTTTACTGCGTTTCAAAATATCTGCACTGAGTTGGGAGTTTACAAAATAATCAAATCAACAAAATCAGGGAGCCTGTCCATCTGTGAAGTCATCGTGCTCAAAAGAAGAAAAGAAATGTCCTTCTAATGCAAACACATGTGCATCCTCTACAGGGATATCTGGTCTCTTGGCTGCGTCCTGTATGAACTCTGCACCCTGAGGCATCCAGTAAGTTGCACCACGCCCAGCACATCTGCAGCTGTGTCACACACACACACACACACACACACACACACACACACACACACACACACACACACACACACACACACACACACACACAGCTGGAAGCATCAATGCTCTGCTAACACTCATTTAGCAAGCAGAGGCTGCTCATCACACATAAAACATTTTCCCTAAGTTTGTGAAAGACTTAGGTGCATGGTTGTGGAGCCTGCAGGTCATTCCACAACTTCTTTCAATAAAAAAATACATATTTTAGCATAATTTTGGATAATTTTTATTGTCATATGTGTAAGCAACAAGAACATCCAACGATGTTGAAAAAGAAGTGCACTGAGGACCAGCTGCAATCATTAGATCTGGGAAAAGTAGCATTTTACTTCACATTGATTTGACATGAATTTGACTCAGGTGCTGCCCCAAAATGGCTTGGGTGAAGCAGTGTAATGGTCGGGAAAACCTGGGAACAACTAATGATAAGTACAAGTAGATCTAGTTTTTGGACTCCGCTAATTAACCTGATTTTAAAGAACTGGCATTCAGCTGTTTTTGCACTTTTCTTCATTTTTGCAGTATCTTATCAGACTCAGCAAACATGAGTATACAGAAGAAAAAAAACTACAGAAACATGTTTGTCTTCTTATACATTTCAAAACATACAGTATGTGCATATGAACCAATTTAGAAATTGCATTTAAGACCATTTAATACCAAACTTTCCTCTCAGTTAGAGCTGCAATAGTTCATTAATTAAGCGACTGGTTGTAAATAGGGCTGCACGATTCAGTGAAAAAGTCACCTTGCGATTATGTTGGACAATTTTGCAAGTTATGATTGCAAGGAAAATGCACAAGTTACTGATCATTTTGAAATATGTATTCTTTTCCAACTCAAACATACGGTTGCAATTTATTTTGTTCACATTCTCAGCTTACAAAATGTTTTGTTGTTTTACTTAATTTTACTCATGCATATTTTATTATTATCATAACCAGAAATAACATGTTTTTATGACATCTTGTTGAATAAGAACTTGCAAAAGAAAAAAGCAAATAAGCACTAAATCATGATCTTTTATGCATAATTTAAAACCACAAATAACCATCTGGTTTCTTCAACTTTCACTCAGGTTCAAAATTCAGCCTTTAAACTAAGAAATAATGATTTGATATTTATTGTGATCATTATCGATGTCAACTGAACACTTTTGGCTGTATCTCCCAGCTCTACCCCCGACTGCAACCACAGAAACCTAGGGAAATCCCTGTGTGTATGTGTGTGTGTACCTAACCCTAACCCTAAGCTGTATCTTCATCTACAGTTTGAGGGCAGCAGCCTGAGGCAGCTGGTCAGTAAGATCTGCAGGGGGCACTACAGCCCGGTCTCCAGCCGCTACTCCTATGACCTCCACCTTCTGGTCACACAACTCTTCAAGGTTACACCCCCTTAAGATTCTTTTTAAAATGGAGGTGTAGGTACACGCCAGCACTTGTACCTAAATCTGTGATCCAAATTTTCAACAGCTGCAGTTTAAGGCAGTAATTCAAATGTGAGCGTCAGTAATTAAACTCTGGCTTGTTGCTTGATGGACTTTGAACTTGAGACTTATTCTGCTTGACCATGAGTACCACATTACAACACTTTTTCCCTCTCCTACCAGTATGCATGTGTCAAAGGAGAACAAGTGTTTTTATTATTATGTTGTAACACTCTCAAAATACTGCTGAATTGAACCACTTCATAGGCAGAAAACTAGGGAAACGTGTTTTGTTCCTTGGCATTTTCACCAGATTTTCTGACAGTTTTTCTAGGAGTCATGAAGTGCTCCCTACAATCAAATTCTGGATTCACTGCATACTTGAAACCATTTTTATAGAGGAGTGTTTAAAGGTCAGGAAACTCTTTTAGCAGCTGTTCAGGATGTTGGCTTGAGCTGCACCTAAGGAAGCCTCCTTTGTCCACTACTGGAAAGAACACATATTGTGGTATATTGTTGATTATTGCCACCTACAAGTCAAAACCATGCATGTTCACGACTGGCACTATCTTCTCTGTCTTCATCCAGTTCATCTTTTTCCAAAAAGGGCTTTATATTTAGAGTCAAGCAGTAGCAGCAACTTTTGTTTCTGTGAAGAAAACTAGAGACGGAAATTAGGCCTTTTAAACAGTCTCAAAATGTCTTGCTTGGGAGTTTCAAAATGTCTTTATTGATATATATTGTGTGCTCAGGTCAACCCCCGAGACCGTCCGTCTGTGAGCTCAGTCCTCAGACGTCCCTTCCTAGAAAAGCACATCAGTAAACACCTGGACCTGCAGGTAAAGAATCAGTATGGTTTAAACATAATTGAGACAATCTATCTCTAGTTTTGAGACCAAAACTGTCTCCTACTGTCTCCTACTCCTTCTGACACAACGGAAGCAAATGGGACCACTTTTCTTAAACCATCCACATCACATATTCACTTTCTTGAATATTTGTGATTTTACAAGCATGATGAGTAATTACGTCTTTGTGTATATGTTTGCTTTCCTGTGTGTGCAGGAGTTTAGCCACAAGGTGGCGCATCAAAACAGAACAGCAGCCTCACAGGCCTGTAAAACAAAAGCAGGAGCAGCACACACGCCAGGTAAAACTGCACACACACATGAAGACACGCACAACATACAGTACATACATGTAACAGAAATGACAGAACACAGACGTAGCGTTGAAGGTGGATTCTGGAGCCGCCCAGTGGTAGTTTCCTCTTGTCTCGTTCACATGGATCTAGTCTTCCTGCTGCCTCTGCTCCAGATGTTGTCTTTCAACACATCTGGTAAACTGGCTCCTGATTGGTTCATTGTATTTTGCAATATATCTTGGCATGAACTGTGTTTTGGCAACATGAACATGAAAACACAAATGTCCTCAATCCCTAAGGGAGTGTCTGTATCTACTCATTATTATGTTTCACAGTGGTAACATAACTTATTTGACTGATCTTTTTCCCATTTTCTATTATTCATAATGTCTATTTACATGTTATAATCTTTAGCGACTTGAATGATTTCATTTCAACTTTGAGCCCTGCATTTTCAGAATAACAAGCACGGCGAACATATGCCACCTAGTGGACATACGACACGCTGTATCTTCACATTTTACAGATAAAATTCATTCCTTGTCATCATTTTTCAACTCTTTTGTGTTCAGCTCATTTTATTTTAACTTGAGACTCTGCTCTTGCTTAGAGAAACGACAGAAATCCAGAGCTGCAGAGAAGCCTGGGGTGAAGAAACTACAAGCAAAACCAGACTGGAAGGTCCCACTCAGAGTCTACACTCCGGTCCACCACAACGTAATAATAATAATAAACTTCAAGCAATCTCTGAATACTGTTTGGAAGGAAAGGTGCTTGGTGCTTTATACATTATCTGTGCAGTTTTAATTAGTTTTAGTTTTAGTGTTCTTGTAAAACTCAAATGTGAAAAGAAAAGTAAAGTCAAAAGTAATACACAAAATACAGTATATCTGATGAATAACAAGTAGCCTATTTTATAAAGGCTCTTCATTTTTTATTTATTAAATATTTCAGATTTGACATGTTTCCTCTGTGGAGACAAGATAAGCACGAAGACAGAGGGGCATCAGCATTGTGGACATTGTGAGATGTCTGGAATCAGATTTGCAAACAAGAGCTTATGTTATCATCACCTGTTAGTTTAGTTTTAGTCTTACTGAAGAATGTTTACCTTTAAGTTGTAGCTGATGTTACCTATTGACTGGATCTAACGGTAACTTCATGAAACAGGCCATAAATAAATCCCTGACTATGTAAATTATGGCCTTTATCAAAAAATGATCTTAATGTCACTAATACTTCAAGGACTATTATGGAGTATGACTTATGCAGAAAACTATGTATTAATTTACACAGCTTAAGCCTTCTTCAATTCTACTGTTTATGTTTTCTTCCATTATTTACTGTTGATTACAGCCTCTTCATCAAAGAGCAGGAAAAGCAGCTGATCCAACAAACTTAGAGGTTGCATGGCATCAGGACCAACGGCGAGTAGCCTATCATCTACTGCAAATTCCATTAACATATACATTCATTACATTCATTACATTCATTCAGTGCATTCAGTGATCCTATATTTTGAAGTTTGAGTGTCTGAACATGCTTTATAATTGTCAAAGGTGACTGTATGTTTGGACTGAATGTGCATCTCACATGTATTACTGGTGCAGGTTTGGTGAACAGCAGCCAGTTGGACACTACCAGCCTCACCACGCTCAGCTGGATGCCTTTCTGGGCAGGAACAAACAGGACGTCCTTGTTCCTTCTCCACTTGTTCAGGAGAGAGAGAAGGGGCGATGTGAAACCGTCGTTGCTCCTCCAGTGGAACCATATCAACTGTAAGTGGCAAAACACTGGGATAACAGTGAGCAATTATTTAAAATCCTAGTAGTATCTATTTACCAGCAGCCATATAATTCACGATGTATTGTTGTAACAGAGTTTGGTTCAGGTTTAATGGCCTGAAAACACTAACCAACAAATATAGCTAAGGTTAAGGTTCTGTCAATTTACCAGTATACATATTTAGCATTAAACATGTCTCATCCTCTCTATTTCTGTTTACTCTTCATGTCAGTGTGGCTGCAGCTCGTAACGAATACCTGCAGAGGCGACAGGAAGCCAACCAGTATAAGCTGAGGGTGGAGAAACAGCTGGTAAGTCAGAGCACCCACGCACATACTGACTTTACAAAGCATTGACTGATTACGAAATTAGGATAATAGAAGAGTTTACCAAACTGTGTTCTATTGGATTGAATAGAATATTCTATTACAGTTTATTAAAATAGTGGTCTCAATACAATGTCTGTTTTTTCAGTACACTTCCCACATAGATGAGTGTAATTTAGCTTCATGCTTCACCCAAATTAACTATAATGTAAATTCTCTCCCATGAGACAACGAACTACAAAACACAGCCAACCTGAAGCACTGCTTTGTGTGCACTGCTCTTTTTTGCTCATTTTAGTGCTGCATTTCAAAGTCACATGAAAAAATCTGTAAATCCAGATAAATAAAGCGCAATAAAATAATTCTTCTCTTTGCTTCATGACAGCTGTGTGTTAAATGTTCTGTGGTTTACTATAGGTCAACAAAAAGTGTGTAGACACTTTATTTCCGGTTCAGTAAGTAAAACAACAACACATGACACCAGAAATCTACTGCAGCCCCAATGTTGATCCATCCTTTCCTTTGTATTTGTTGTCAAACTTTTACATGGATGAACTTCACATTTACAGTAACATTCTACTGTATCCACCCCCACAATCAGCTGAACAGCTAAGGAAGCTTTCTGATCTGTTGTTTTGTCTCTCACAAACTTGTAGACACGTAGCACTATTCAGTTTGATAATGACAGTAACTGTCATTGCATTCGTGGATCATTTTCTCTCCTTGACTTGACTTAGAGAAGTAACAGTGAAAAATATCAACAATTCCATCTATATTTTGCCTGTATACAAGTACATTTCAATGCAAAAATATACCCACCATAAGGATGAAAATAAAAAACGGAATAAACTTTCGGTTAAAATCAGAATAATCTGTCGTATTTCAGGTGTGTACATTCATCTGCCCATCAAAATGCAGCTTATTTCCATCTATGGTGATCTCAACTTTGTTAAGTTTTGAACCGAGTTTGCTTCTCAGGGTCTGCGTCCGTGTACAGCTGAGCACAACAGGAAGCCTGGTTGTCAGGGGAACAATGTAGGACACCATGCACACCCACACACACCGCAGGACAAGAGACAGGAAGGACAGCAGGTAAGACACACAAGATGCAGACACCACAACTGTTAAAATCAAAGGACAGCACAAGAACTAATGAGGTAATGAACTTTCACAGGCATAGAGAGGTCTTATACAACACATTCAGCAAAGACAGAGTGAGAATAGTAGAAGGACCAAAAATAAATATCTCCAGGAAACTATCTACTGCAGTTTAGTGGGATTTCAGACATTCTGAAATCCAAAACGTGAAGATGCAAAACATCACAAACTGACAAGATACATGGCAAAGAGACTGACACTGAGTGTGGCCCTTAAGATATTCAAACACAAGTGTCCAGCTGTGAGTGCATCTCTTCACACCTGGCATTAGAAAGCATCTCCACGTGTCTCATTGATCACGACTGATCAGATCTGACTTCCACACCCTATATGCAATAAACAAGCTCACCTATAGCCTGAAACATATAGCACATGTTCATTTCAAGTTGAACAGGTCGGATTTGTAATGTTTCTTCAGTGTGCTGCTCGAAGGTGACCCGCTGCTTTTAAGGTGGTGTGTTTGTTTTTATTGGTTCTCTTGCATAACATGCACTTTAGTGATGACTGAATCTTCAAGCACTTAAGACATGTTTAGGAATTTCTACTGGATTATGTCAACTGTTGATACTGTATTTCCTCATGGAGAAAAAAAGTGGCAAAGGCAGAGTGACATTCAGGCGCTGTTGACACTAGACAAAACACGTCAGCTGAGTTTTCAGTCCTTCAATGCATCCCAGGACACATACCTGGTCAGACTGATAGAGAATGTGGACATATGCGTCCCAGACCACTTCTGAATGCGTCCTGATATTGCATTAGAGCTGAACACATGTGATGGGATTTGATGAGGCAGATGTTAATACCAGGCGAACAGGGCCTATGTTTTATTTCCAAATTCCAAATGTTATTAGTTTGTGTTTTGTTTTAGGAGTACCTGCGTCAACTGGAGCTCATTAGAAATCAATATCACCAGGATAAAAGAGAGCTGAAGCTGCGGGTTGAAGCAGAGGTATGCACACAAGTGGTGTTGACTTAAGCTTCTTTCTCTTTCACAGTATGCCTGGATGTCACAAAACACATTTTGCACAAGACATCAAGAAGTACAGTTAAATACAAAAGACAATTTACATTACAAGCCCTGTTTTGTGAATCCATAGCTACCTTTACATAATGACTTCTGTTATGTTTTAGGCTCAGCCGCAGCCTAAACATGTGACCTTTGTGGTGGAGAAACCCACAGACCCAGAACGTTCTGCAGCTGCTAAAGAGCAGCACAAAACCCCACCTGAACAGGTAACATGTGACTAACTATTAGTTTTGTCAGAATGACTGTAATAAAATGTTTGTAACTTGTTTTCTGAAGCCTCCCATAGCTCATTCCTGTCACTGAGCTTCACTGGTCAAAGGAATCACTGCCACTTTCATTTAGTCTTCTGAGCCAGTCAAACAATATGATGCTAAATCATGATCACACTATGTGGTGCTACTCTAGACGTGGAGAATGGAGTTGCAGAGCAGAGGGTGACATGGGAGTGGATTTTCACTCCTGTCCCATCCCACACTCACAGAATCACTCCTTGGTCATGACTTGGTCTTGGTTTAGGTGGTCTTGACTACAAAACTAGTTTGTAGTACAGGTGATGATAACATAAGCTCTTGTTTGCAAATCTGGTTCCAGACATCTCACAATGTCCACAATGCCCCTCTGTCTTCGTGCTTATCTTGTCTCCACAGAGGAAACATGTCTAATCTGAAATATTTAATAAATAAAAAACGAAGAGCCTTTATAAAGCACCGTAAGCATGTTCAGACATTTATCTGCTGCAGGGTGTGAGGAGGTGTTCCTCACTGAATAAACAGCATGTTCTTCTGTCTGTCTGCCCCATGTCTCGCTCCTGATGCAGGACATTGACTCAGCCCTGAGGCAGATCAGACAGGAGAGCAGAGAGCAGAGGAGAGCGCTGGACAAGAAACACAGGGAAAAGGTGACAAATATACAGATCAGTCAGTGAGAGGTGATACCAAGACGAGATTGAACCCTAACAAACACTACTTCCACTTTTCACAAGTCTACATTATTTAACTCTCCTACTGTGTTGAAAACAGTTTAAACCCTTAGAGATGGAATTCAGTAACAAGCACAGAAAAAACACTCATTAAAATCCAGTAAAATGTTTTATTTGCTAAGTAACTAATAACCACAGTACTGACTTTGATATTAATGTACCTTAGACCAGCTACTCCCAAAGACTGGTTCAGGACTCAGGTGGGTCGCAGGAGATTTTATTTGGTTCGTCAAATAAATTAGCATTTGAAACATTAAAAAAAAGGGTCATGTTTTGATTATTATGCTTATAACATTCTTTATGTTTTACTGAGAGTCTGTTACCTCTGTGTAAATGTAAATTACTTGGTATTAAGATGTTTCTAAGTTTTAAATAACACCATCCATAAAAGAAAGTTGTGATTTATCAAAGGTATACCTCTTCAACATGGCTCGTTCACATGTTCAAGATAATACCATGAGCCTTGCAATATGATGAAATAGCAGTTAAAATGGTCAAGACTGTTTATTTATGCACAAATTCACTTCTTCACATGATTCATAGACTTGAGAATTGGGTCTCGAAGGTTTGTCATTTTTGTAAAGCAGGTCCCCGGAAATAAAGGTCTGGGAAACATTGCCATAGACCACATTTAACTTACACTGTACAAATTGTTTGAGGTTAAAATAGGCCGAATTTATCTACTGTATTCAATTGCTCGTGATGAACAAAACAGGAAAATATAAGACCACAAGAAGCTAATGATAAACACAATAATTCCCCAAATATCTTTGTATTTTCCTACATGATTAAATGACCAATTATTGTTACACCTGTTGCATTATGGGTCAAAATTGATCTTGTATACTTTCCTGTGAAAGGAAAGTATTTTTTTTTTTCTTTTAAAAATATGCATTTAAAAACAAAAGAAAAATGATCAAAATGTGTTTATTGTTTTGTTTCACACATCTTGAACACTGTTCAAATTTGATACAAATAGTTAAATATTAAATATTGTATTGTATTGTAGTATTGATACAAATTCCTAGTATTTAGTCTTTTTTCTAGTCTTCTTGCAAAATGAAATGTCTACATATACACACGAAATATTAAAAGAGCTCCTGACTTAGTCTTCTTTCTGTATAGAGGTTTGCAAAAACTGTTCTGCTTCCCAGGAGATGGGGCCTTTTAATGAACCTAGGATCTAAATAACAAGTTCAAATACTAAGTTCAAATACTGTCTATTTTGAGGTGAACTCTTTTCATCCACACTATTAAATGTCCCTGTCCCTGCACATTTCACTGTTTGTGGAAAAATGAACAATCTCTCATCACCATCTGCCTCATTTACTCTTGTGTTTTGTCATGTCTGCAGAAGGGAATCATGTTTGAGATCAGGTTGGATGATGGAGGAATAAAAGAAGATGCAGAAAAGGAGAAAGAGAAGAGACACAAGGAAGATGATGATGAGGAGGAGGCTGGTGGAAGACAAGAGAAGGGGCATGTAAGTAAAAATCGTCTTCTCTTTTCATTGCCAATCTTCTCTTTCTGTCTCTCACTGAGTCCTCAAACAAACAGGAAACTGACCCTCTGAACCAAACCATGAGTTTCCTGGAAGGAGAGGAGCTGAAGCTCAGGGATTGGGTGGAGGCGAGGAGGGGGTGGAGCCAGAGGAGCCCACAGACTCTTCTGGACGCACTCGCCAATATGGATGTCATATCTGTGTACAGCACTGCAGTCCAGACTGAACAAGGTACAGTTCACCTGTTCAACAGCTAAGTGATGATCAACAAACACAAATACTCTTCTCTCTTTTTCATTTTATATGATCAATTATTTAGAAAATGGAATAATCCAAATTTGCAAAGTTCACAACATGTAACTGTTTTTCTTTTTTGAAACATATTGCAAATAAAATGGAGGGGAAAATGGCAGGATGTGAAAATACACACCTTAATCCTGCAACTTTCTCCTCTCGGTCCAAATCTAAAAACTAACAAGCAGTTGGGAACGGGCCCTCGCCCCCCCCCACGCAAGTCGGGGCCGGCCGTGGTCGAGGAGCTTTACCACCGCGCCCCCATGCAAGTCAGGGTGGGCCATGGTCGAGGTGTTTTACCATGGGTCCAACATCGTCGAGGACATAGTTAATTTGACGTAAATGTCACTTCCAGTGTACACAATGCAGTGCTGGAGAACACCCACCAAGTGTACGTCACTTTACTGCATATCATGTATGTATATCATGCAAATTTCAGGTCAATCGGACGTCGTTTGTGCCATTAGCCTTACATTCTGTTGGCAATAGGTGGCGCTAGAGACCACTCACCAATTATACGTCTCGTCACTGTACATCATCTTTAGAACATACTGTGCACCTTTCACATTCATTGGACGACGTTTGTGCCGTGAGACTGACTGTCTGTCTCCAGTAGGTGGTGCAACACGTCAATATTGTGTCATTTTGTTCAGGGCAGGTCTCTTATCACACATGTAAAATTTGACCCAATCTGATGCTGTTGGCGCAGGCGCTGAATGTTTGAAGTGTTGCAGGGGGCGCTATGGGGCTATTTTACAAAACCTTGACCCACATCGGTCATCAAATACATTCCTCATGATATGTGTGCCAAGTTTCGGGACTTAAAAAACATTCCTAAGCCTTTAAAAACAGCTTTGTGTTTCATGGCGAGTATTGCGTCGCCATGGCAACAGCGTGTCCACAGAAGTGGGTAGAATTCTTGTTTACTCTCAGACCACGTGAATTACAAAATATCAAGCACTGCAGCTTTAATCAATTATCAAAATAGTTGTCAATTATCAAATAATCAGTGAATTGATCAGTCATGCAGCTCTAGAATGAAGAGGAAACACTAGAAAATTTTACTAGATTTTTGTTATTACTGTAGCTGTTCAAAGTAACAATAGATTTTTTTTTAGCACTGCTGTAGATGAATTCCAGGATGTGAAGAAAAACTCTTCTACAACGCATTGGATGTTACACCAGCTATAAATTAAGACTCACCACACAGTTAATACTTTGCATTTATAATTAACAGAAAAGATAAAGGAAACACTGATATGGTATAATTCACAACTCCGCACTTTAAAACAAATATCG
>JAPQRN010022011.1:0-27624 GCA_037367275.1 Coranthus polyacanthus | reverse complement strand
TTCTGTTATTTTGCAGGGGCGCACATATATATAAATGAAAGTGAATGTACTGCAAGTAGAATTGGAAGTGAAGATGACAGAGAGACCTTAATTGTCACATCAATACATGAATCTATGAAATAAGTATTGTTTTATTAACTTACGCTGGACTTTTTATAACATACCAAAGAAAATATACACTTTGACATTAAAATATCTACTCAAAGCGATAGCATCTCTGTATGCAAGTCCTTCTCTGTGGTCTATTGTAAATGGTGGTACATCTGGATTCTCATCCTCACCCCTCCCATAGTCCAAGTGATTAGGTGTCTTCTTTAACCGACAACATTAATCTGAAGTTAAACCTGCCTCCTAGTAGGTTTAATTTAAGCCTCACTTTAATCCTGGAGTAGCTCTAATCTTAGTTTCATAAAGTGAGGACTAGGGCTAGGGCTGGAATATTTCAAACCATGACTGAGAAAGCAAATTTCTGTTAATCTGGTCTTAAAAAGGTCTTTTTAGTCTTGGACTAGGCCTAATCCAAGAAACCTCCAGGAAACTGCCCCACAGAGTTCAATCATAGTCACATGAAGAGAAATATTTTTAACATGGATTTAAAAATGTCTACATTTGGGGCACATCTAAGATAAGTTTGTGTGGGACCTTTCAATGACACAACCTTCACAATTGTAACACTAGGGGTGATACACGGCACTGTACAGTGAAAGAGTTAATTTGGCTCTTTTTCTTGAACTGCTTTAATTTTCCACAGCGCTCAGAGCAACATGAGGATCATCATCAACCCTGCAGCCTACTTTACTCATGGTGTTACAGCACTAATCAAACAGAATTATAAATAAAACACAGCTAATGTTCATGAAGTTTGCTACTACAACTTGACATCTTCCATGACATGCGCCCTTGGGACAAGCTGGAGAAAATTAAGTTATGAAGCTGATTTGTTTAAGTCATTGATAAGGGATTTTGAGTTAGGACGACAAGAAATATTGAGTAGCTGTCGTTACCAGAATTATTCAGTCAACACAACTCATCATATTATGTTAGTGACTTACATGTTTCATCTATATCACCAAACAGTTTTTTTTGTCTTGCAACCATTCATTTAATTGAGTGGTGGTAACAGGTCTCCTGAATTACTTTGTAGAATGTATATAGCCAGAATTCTGGGGCATTAGCTGCCATACTGACCATCAAAAAAAGTCTAGTGTAAACTCTAATATGCAGGTATTAATATTTCAAAGCATGCTATTCTGGCAGTTGTTTGTGTGTTACCTGGTGTAGTCCATGATGGTGTTGAGGCGATGGGCTATGGTCAGGACAGTGCAGTCCTCAAACTGTGAGCGGATGGTAGACTGGATCAGGTTATCCGTCTCCATGTCCACAGCTGCTGTTGCTTCATCAAGAACCAGGATCTTGGTCTTCCTCAGCAGAGCTCTGGCCAGACAAAGCAGCTGCCGCTGACCTACACTGCAGGGAAAACACACGTGTAAGGGTCATAAGCCAGCAAAAGACTCAAGCAAAACAAAATGAAAGACATGACACTTTGGAGTCACTGTAACCTGATAACACATTATGGAAGAATATTTTTACAGCTGCAGTTGGCAAGGAGACCCCAAAAACTTAGACTACAGAACCTTTACCAAATCCTGTCTTTATACCATCTCAGCAGTGACAAAGATTTAAGGGCAGATTGCACCCATTTACTGGAAAATTTCACCTCTCTTGCCCCCAAGACCTTGTCCAGAAAGATAAGAAACCAAACTTTGTCTTCGTCGTCTTTCTCACAGATCTACAGACTCTGATTTGAGTACATTTCTCAAATCCCCCAGTACTGGAGAATCTAGGGGTGTCAGTAAAGACAATTTCTATGGTTGTTGATTCCAAATTTTGTTCCTTTCAGTTCTTTTCCTTTGCTTTTCACTAGTTCTTTCTGTTTGTAGTGTTGGAATTTGGCGATGATGGGTCTGGGTCCTTTGTGAGTCTTTTCCGAGTTCCGAGGCGGTGTACACGGTGGAATATGATGTTGTTTGTGGTGTCCGGTGAAAGTTACAATAAAAGTGGTGTCCTTTTATTCTATTTCACTTTGGTCTGGAGAAAGAGCACATCTCATTATTCAAATAAATATCCTCATTTTATGCAGGTTGTTCTCTATGTGTTCCTTTGGAATAAAGACATGAGATCAATGAAATCAGGATTCACAACTTTGGTTATAAGACTGATTAATTTGAGGAATTACTAATTTGATTATTCATTCCCTTCCAATGGTAACCTACAAAGAAAGGAATATTGTGCTCCCTTTTCATAATGAGGTTATATTTTGGTGCAAACCAAAACTTAAGTAAGTAAGTAACTACAAAAGTAATTAAACATGCGATACAAGAGTTTCTAAGCCTTCTTTCATGTTTTAAGTCACATGGATATGATGAACTCTGTAAAAGAATTATTCACATGCCGAATGTGAACAGTGTCAACTTAACACTTCCTGTATGCATTTCACGTTAGAGGCCTACCTAACATTGTGTTTTGCACCATTGCTTCAGCAAAGCATCTGTGCAAATCAGGCTTACTGCACACTGGAGTTCAGAAGCTGAACCAGCAGCTCATGGTGTCACTTCATTAGTCATTACTTTTCATTGATTTACTATAAACTAGCTAACCAAGAAATATTAATGCTACAAACAACCCATAATGCAATGCTGTGTAAAATACAGTCATCACAATGGTACTTGGCCCATTTAAAATGAATGTTACCTGAGTAGAAAAGTTTTATTTCTACTCCATGCTGTAATTTCTTTATTTAATAAAACAGTATCAACAATCCCTGTGAAAAGCAGATCATATGACAAATTAAGATCTAAGATCATGACATTGAACAGCCCTAAGGTGTAATACATTATGAGGAAGGGTTACCTGAGGTTCTCTCCTCCTTCACTACACTCATGGTTCAGTTTGTCTGGCAGTCCAGACACAAAGACCTTGAGATGAGAGAACTCCAAAGCCTTCCACACTTCATCATCAGAATAGCTGTCAAAAGGATCCAGGTTCATCCTTAGAGACCCTGAAAACAGCACTGGGTCCTGGAGAGGGAGTAGGGTTAGGGATAGGGTAAGAGCTGTACACAGCATGTCATGTCATCTGTGATTTCACTGATTTTGTCATGAATAATGGACCAATCACGAGGAACCACAGTAACATTTTTACCTGGGACCAAAAGATGATTTACCATTTATATCCATGATTTTTAGGTCTTGGTTTAACTGACCTGTGGTATGATGGTGATTCTGGAGCGCAGCTCATGAAGGCCCAGCTTAGCAATGTCCACTCCATCGATGAAGATGTGGCCTTCGGCTGCCTCAATGATCCGGAACAGCCCCAGAGTCAAGGAAGACTTTCCTGCTCCGGTTCGCCCCACAATTCCCACCTAATGAGCAGATTGAGCAGTACTGATTACATGCCATACACATATAGCACACATGTACTGCATGCAAAGCACACACACAATAATTTAATAATTATTTAATTATAATTTGAACCCCCTTTTTCACATGTCAGGGGTTAATGAGCGTTATATTTGTACTGTATAATATGAATAAGCAGTGCAGTGGGAAAAAAATGTGTTCACTTAAGTACGAGTGTAGAGTGCTTTAGAAATTACACCCAGCAAAGGGTGAAATGAATGGCACAGAAACAGAGCAGAGACACAGGCCACAATCATACAGAGCACTGTGGATTATATTTTAGTCTGATGAAGGTTATTTATTTAGAATTGCAACTAAATCGCCCCATACTGTCAGGGAGACATAATGGGGAATTTTCCCATTAAACAAACAGCAGCGTCTTGTTTCCGTGTTCTCGTTCCCCCTACAGTCAAGTCACCAACTTCTCTCAATCTGCAGCTAATGTTTTACACAGACATCTCTGAATTGTTGAATGAACTAAAACAAATGCAAAGTGTAGACAATAAATGAGCCTTATTAAGTACATTAAGTTTTTTATTTTATTAATTTTTACTATTTAAAATTTTTTTTTTTACTATTTATACTATTTTTTTTTACTATTTTACATAATAAGCTGTTAATTTTTTAAGCTGTGTGAAGTTTTTAGGGGCTCTTTTCATTTTGGCCAAAAATGTAATTGTACACATTATAGCTTACACTTATAGCACTAGTTTACTTTAATTGTATGTATAAAGTGCCAAGTAACAGCAAAAATCATCTCAAGGCACTTAACATAGTAAGGCAAGCAAAAATGATATTTAATTCACTGTATTGTACATTTTTATTTGCTAATTTTCTATACAGTGAAGTCCAAGGTTTTGGGTTTACTTCAAAAATATTTTGTCACAGCCCAGCTCAGAGACTGGAACAAAGTAGGGAGACAACATGAGGCAGTTTCTAAGTGAAAGTAATTTATTTTAACAAAACGTAAATAAATCAGTATAACATGTAGGAGTCAGTAGATCAGTAGTGCAAGGCATGTCTGTGTGTGTGTGTATGGAGCAAACAAAAGAAATGTATGCTGCTGCCGCTAGGCTGCTGTGGTGAGGGAGTCTCCCCTCACAGTGAGTGATGGCCAAGTAGAAAGAGAGTGAGCAGGGACAATGGGTTGGCTTTTTATAGGGCAGCAAACACTGGGCCCAGTTGTGGCTGATCCAAGACTCCGCCTGCAAGAAACTCGAACAAACAGGGACACCTAATGTCCAAATAGAGCAGGGTCATCAGGGTTCCCATTGGGAAGACCACTAGACTCAGTATCAGTCTCAGATATCAGATCAAAGAGTTCAGAAATGTGATTTGGTTGTGGTCTGTGTAAACCACCAGGGGAGCACCTGAGTCTACGCAGACCTCAAAATGTTGCAGAGTCCACACGAAAGTCAGGGTTTCTTTCTCGATCACAGAATAATTTAACTGGTATGAGTTGAATATCCTGGAGAAAAAACTCACAGGACGTTCGGTACCGTCTCGGTCAGTCTGGAGCAGAACAGCTCCTGTACCTATGTCACGGATGGTTCTCACTTTGGGCAGTGGATACGTGTCTGGTTTCATTACCCCGTTAACCTTCCTGTAGTCAGTGCAAAACCGTGGACTTTTATCTGCTTTATCCACTGACAAGCAGGGAGATTCCCAGCTAGAGGCATGCGGTTCTGCCAAACCATTATCGAGCATGTATTTAATTTCATTTTCCATTACCTTACATTTGTCTTCCAATACTCTATAAAAATGCTGGCGTATAGGCCAGCGATATCAGCGATATCAGCGATATCAATGCCATGCTCTATTAAATTGGTATGAGTTGGAATGTCACTAAATAGACAAATAATTGCTAATAAGAGCAGACAGCTCAGCACAACACTCACTGGACAAGTGGCCAAACAACATTTCCAAATTACACAGTGTCTCAGAGTTTTTTAACTGGCCAGGCTCTCATCTGGTGCAGTCATCCTCCTGAATAGACACTCGAGCAGGTGAACACATACCCACTGTATCTGTTGCTAACAAAGATTTAACAGACATCTGTAGCACACTCCCCCCGCTTCAAAAGACTGCAACCCCCGGGAGTAGTAGGATTTAAACAGGTTCACATGACAAAGTTGGGTTTTCTTTCTACATTCTGGCATGGCTATCAGATAATTTTTTGTTCTGAAGTCTGGCAGAAAACTGTGAATGGACCATGAAATTTAGCCTGAAATGGCGAATTGACAAGTGTCAGTAATGCCAGAACCTGGTCGCCCGGACTGAACTGGTGAACTTCAGCCTTATGATGACACAGATGTTTAATTTTAACTTGTGAAGAAACTAACCTGTCCTTAGCTTTCTCCCCAGCTAGACATAGTCAACACCGGAAACCATGGACATAATCAGCCAGACTCTGAGGAGGCTCAGATTGTGCCACCAGTTCATGCAGGAGGGACAGCGGTCCATGCACCATGTGTCCAAACATGAGTTCATTCGGATTGAAGCCTGTGCCCTCCTGCACAACCTCTCTGGCTGCCAGGAGTAGCCATGGTAATCTCTGTTTCCAGTCCTGGTTCAACTCAACACAATAACTGCGCAAAAGATACTTCAGGATTTGATGAAATCTTTCTAATGCCCCTTGGCTCTGGGCATGCTATGCAGATGCTTGATTATGTTTGATATGTCTGAGCTGCTTCAGAACCTGTGCAAATAAATGTGATGAAAAGTTTGTGCCCTGGACACTTTGAAAGATTTTTGGTATGCCAAAGACTGTGTAAGAGATTTGACTACTAGAGCTTTGCCGTAATTGTGCGCAACAGTAAGCAGTCAGATATCGTGTTCTTTGACACATTACAGTCAGTAGATAATCACTACCAGATTTTGAACATGATGAGATGTTCAAATAGTTGGGTTTCCACAGGAATTGGAAAAAGAGGAGTTTTGGTTTGGTTTCCCTGTCATTTGACATGTGTGACATGTGATGTAACTGCCCATGCCCCTCTTCACACGAGGCCAAAAGAAATACTTAAGAATGTAATTATACATCTTACGGACCCCTAAATGGCCTAATTGGTCATGTGACATTCTCAGCACCTCTTCCCTGAATTTAGACGGGACAACAACTTGAAACACAGGGTCACCTACAAAAATTTCCCCATACAGCACCCATTTATGCACCAGCAACAGATATCCCTCAGCAGCACTCTTACCATCAGCAACCAAAAGTACATTATCAAACAGTTCATTAAGTGTGGGCTCAGCATACTGCTCCGCCACCAGATCACTGTGAGAAACAGACAACAGTGAGTCAGGTACAGACAGAAAAAAATCACATTCTGCTCTACAGTACACTGCTCTGACTCAGACTCCTTCTCACGGTACATAGCCCATGTTACCACACAAGCTGGAAATACATCAGGCAAAGTGCACTGTCATCAGGGGTCTCTGTTACAGAGGGACAAGACAGGATATGGGCAGTGGTGGCGCATCAGGCCACACACAGCTACCAGCCAGATCGTTACCCAAAATCACCTGAATACCTGGTATAGGCAGCGCTACACGCACTCCCATAGCCACCTCTCCTTGAACCAAACCACAGTTAAGGTGCAACTTATGCACTGGAGCAGGGAACACTGTCAAACCCATTCCTCGAACCACAACAATGTCACCAGTTGGCATACTATCAGAGAAAGACAAACATGGATTGGATGAGAATATCAATAGGAGTCAGTAGATCAGTAGTGCAAGGCATGTCTGTGTGTGTGTGTGTGTATGGAGCAAACAAAAGAAATGTATGCTGCTGCCGCTAGGCTGCTGTAGTGAGGGAGTCTCCCCTCACACTGAGTGATGGCCAAGTAGAGAGAGAACAAGAGCGGACAACGGGTTGGCATTTTATAGGGCAGCGCACACCGGGCCCAGGTGTGGCTGATCCAAGACTCTGCCTGCAAGAAACTCAAACAAACAGGGACACCTAATGTCCAAATAGAGCGGGATCATCACAATTTCAAAAAGTATTTTATACCAAATATGGAGTATCACAAATAAATAAATTTCAAAAGATGTAATATTCATTGTTTTTGTAATGACTCATGATACACATTCTCTGCAAGTGTTGGATTATATATTGTAAATAATTTCTGTTGCACAACTCCACGACAATGTAGCCTCATGGTACATTATACTCGTAAAATTATATAATGACAGTTAAGATTGATTTGATTTTAAGTACTTCTGCAGTAGTGTGCTTAACTAATTTGACTTGGCTGTGGTTAGACCACTGCCAATTATTAAAAGGACAGTGATGTAAAAGGTAGACCTTCTCTCCTCCATTAATGGTGATGGTGATATTGCGGATGGCCAAGTCCAAGTCATGGCGGTAGCGTAGACCAAAGCCTTGGATGTCTATGCAGCCGGCAGTGGGCCACCTTTTGGGAAGGCCTGATGGCTTGTGTTTCCACTCAGCCTGGTGGACAGGGAAAACCACATTTAAATAAACAAATGAACATGCCTGTGATTCCACATCCACCACCATCCTTTCTACAGGTATCTCTGGATCCAGAGCTGTACATTCCTGATGTGTGGTTCTAGACTCCAACCTGCCCAGTGTTTCCTCTAGTATCTGTGTTGTTTGTTGTTTTTCTCTCTTCTCTTTCCACTAACCCCAGCCGGTCGAGGTAGATGGCCGTCTACCTGGAACCTGGTTCTGCCAGTGTTTTTTTCCTTCTGTTGCCCTGGGTTTGCTCTTGGAGGATTTGCTGGGTTTCTTGTCTGTATAGTCTCAATCTGAATTTGTGAATTGAATTGTTGAGAGCTGAAACACCAGAATCCTGTGAAAAAAGCCACGGCTGTTCATGGCTAGTTGTTAATTTAGGATTTCTAGAACTTTAAATATTTGCCTACGAGTATATGAAATGTGTGCCTGTACTCAGATTTGAAAGAAAACTGATTCCTGCACTTGAACCTGAATCTTCATCCAGTCCCATGAAGAAGTGAAGATGAAAAGTAGACCCAAAAGTCATCAATTTTTGTGCAGGGTTTGATCAGCTGACTTTTTCTGTACCTCTTTCTCTGTGTCACTGTACTCTTTCACTTTTTCCACAGCAACAATGTTGGTTTCCACATCTGAGGACATCCTCACCAGCCAGGTCAGAGAGGCAGTGAGCTGTAGGGAGCAGAGGAAAAAAAGAAACTGAGAATTACAGCACACACATGGGTGCAGTTCCAGCTGTTGTTTCAGCTTTCCCCTGAAGAAAATGTGACAGATGTGTGAGTGGTAGTGTTTACCTGCAGGGCGTAGGAGATGGACAGCCCCATAATGCCTGGACTGAGGCTCTCTCTGGCTATGACAGCAAACAGAGCAGCAAATGAAACAATGCAGTTTCCTACAAACTCAAGACGGATAGCGAGCCACCTGCAGAGAAACACAGGACAAGTTGTGTTTTCCTCTGAATTTTCACTAACCACAGTGCATTATGACTTTGTGTGCAGTTACCCAGACTAATATAACTGTTTATCTAGTGACCTCTGCCAGAAATCAACTGAACTGCTACAGCTTGTACAGAATACTGCTCACTGTTAACACAAGGACTACAACATAGATTTCTCCTGTTTAGGCCTCCTTGCACTAGTTACCTGTGGTGTTTAGACAGAAACAAACTTTCAATATCTCAGTGGCACCTACTATTATCTGAATACATTTCAACAGAATGACGAATAACAATAAAAAACAATCTCATAGACTTTTTCAATAGATGCTGGACACCATTTATCAATTCCATACATATACACACTAGGAAGACAAACAAAATAATAACCTCCCCCTAGTGCCAGTGACACCACTATTATCATTATTATTATTATTATTATTATATTATATAACAATATTTACTTTTTATTCATTTATTTAATCATTTTAATGTTTTTTTGTTTGTTTTTGTTTTGACCTATATTGTCCTCTGTTTTTTTGTTCACACCACTGTTGAACCTGTCACTACTGTTTTGTTATTTACACTAATCAAAATATACCTACTTGATTTTAAAACACGGATAAGTCTTGGTCCACCCTGCATTGCTGGCCTTTAACTTCTGTACATTCCTCAGAGCTCATGCCGCAACTCATGGCTTGAGATTTGCAGATCAGTTGCTACTAATCGCCCTTTTTCACCAAAAAGCATCAGGTCGACTCAACTCTGAGCCATCTCCAGCACCTGGTACTTTTTTGGTCTCAAGGTTCAACTAATTATTTATTGTTGATAAATCTGTCAATTATTTTCTCATTTAATTGATTACTTATGTCCTCCACAGTGAGTTGCCCTCTGGGTGCCGCTATAGAGTACCAATGATAAAGAAAAAACTCTATAAGGACTAATTTATCCCAAATGCAATTAAGGTAGTCAATAAACTACAATGAATACAACCATGGGAGTGTAGGCTGCACATGTATGGGTATAATGTATTTATTCATGCTGTAATGTATTTCTACTGGTGAGACCAAAGACAATTTTCCTGCCTAAGTGGAACAATAAAATTCTTCTATTCTGTTCTATATGTCAGAAAATGGTGAAAAATATCAATCCATTTCCAAAGCCCAAGATGATGCCCAAGATATTCAGTTTACAGTCATAGGGGAGGACGGAAACTAGAAAGGAATAAGAACATTTTCATTTTTCTCAAATACAATTAATCAATTCTTGAAATAGTCGCTGATTAATTTTATAGCTGACAACTATTTGATTAATGGTTGCAGGTCTAGCTGAGGTGATATATAAGGTAACATGGAAAAAGTGCAGATTACTGACTGGTCAGAAAAAAATGTCATTATCACTGCATCATCATTGTGTGAGGTTATGCTTTTACCTGCATTTGTCTGTCTGTCTGTCTGTTAACAGTCTGGGGTCCACAGTTGTTGACAAATCATCCTAATGTTTAGTGAGTTCCTAATGGCAGTGTGTACACATGATTATATTTTGGCTGTCAAGGTTAGGAAAAATTCCACAGATTCCCATTTGTTAACATGGGTCAAAACTAAACAAACAAAAACAAGACATATCTCTGTCAAAACTCATCTGATTTGATTCTAATTTACCTCAGACATGTGTACTGTCAAGTACAAGGTTTGACTTCAAGCTGAATAGGCTGACTTTGAAACATTTCCTTACAAATTTAATTCATTGTGCGGCTCGAAGGCTGCCAGCAGTAGCTTTTAGGGCGAAATGTTTTTTTGTCACTCAGTGTTGTGAATCAATCAAAACACCTTATGTAAATATCTTTTACAAAATAACTTTGACCATTCTATTTGCTTTATTGGTTCTCTTGCGTGACATACACTTACATTTTAAAGTGCTTAAAATATGTAGTCTACATGAATTTCTACTGGATTATATGAATTGTGGATATTCTATTTCCTCACAGAAAAAAAGCCAGAGTTGTTGTTCCAGTGTGCTCAGGCAGCACTGCACATATGAAGCACTTGTAATATATCTTTGCAGGCTTTAGAAGACACTTAAATATGACGCAGTTGAGGCACAACACAGAGCACGTAAGTCAGTCCTTCAATCCATCCCAGAACACATTCCTGTTCAGATTGCTAGGAGAATGTGGACATGTGTCCCAGACCACCTCCAAATGCACCCTGAGTGTTCAGATTTGAATGCATCACCAATGCGTCCTGAGTGTGTTCACACCTTTATTAGGTGGAACTGAACTTTGCCATTTTACACCACTAATTCTGTGTTGTTGTAATGTTTTATCTGTATTTTATTTCTCTCATGTTCACGAAACATTTTGTAAACATGTTTTAGAGAACTTTCAGAGTGATTGGGACCTGTTTGCCACTATGCTGGGATAGTAGGCCTTTTGATTATAGTCCACCCGCCGGTCACTCTCTTGGATGAAGCGTTCCTGTTCACCAAAGGCTCGGATGACAGAGGTGCCCAGCAGTGTTTCGTTGAAGTGAGTGTAGATAGGTGAACGGCTGACTGACTCCAGACGCTTCAGCTGGCGAGATGAAGCCACATAAAACCTCTGGACAGAGCAGGGATAGAAACATCTGCTGATTTCATTCACAGCTATTCATCACTTGCAGACAAATACAAACTTTCCAACTAACCTGCACAAAAAAGTAGAGCAGACCGAGGAAAGGAATGATGATAGCCACCAGTGGTGTGGCGATTAGGATGATGAGACAAGAACCTAGCACATTAAACATGGACCCTGTGAACATCTTAAGGATGCTGGGGATCACTGAGTCTATAGTGTCCATCTCCTTGGCAAAGCGGTTCACCAGGTTGCCACTTGGGGTTCGCTCAAAGAAGGACATAGGTGAGCGCAGTACATCATACAGCATAGACTGGTGGAGGTAACGAGATGCCAGGATCCCACCGATGGACATGGCAAGGGAGTAACCGAAGACTGCCACACCTGCAAGACAGCAGTTGAGTTTAAAGGAGAAAAAGAACAGTCTGCAGTTCAAACATTCACAGATGTCTGAAACATCCAAACCCTGCCCGAAAAGACAAAAGTCTCAATCCCAAGTCAAATTCAATTCTCTGAAAGTCTAATTTATTGTGTTTCTATCAGTTCTGAGCTATCAGCTTTGATAGTGGTGAGGCAGCCTTATTTTAGGATCCACATCCACATTTATTTAGGGATGCATTACTGTGGGTAACAGGTCAGGTTCTCGAACTGTTCCTACAATTTTTTTTTCAATATGGCACACTTGCATTCTGTTAGTAATACCTTTAAACTGCACCTACCAAACTACTGTCTTGAACAGACAAATGAGATGATGATGTTTTTTCCTGATTCAACACCAGTTAAAATGAGCAGAATGAATTAATGACAAAGAAGGAAAAACTTTCAACTTCCATTCTAAATTTACCAACAGATGTTAAACAGTTGTACAGTGCATTACTATGTTTTATTAAAACATTTAAGTGCACCAGTTTTTGGTGCTCACCCTGGGACAGGCCGAGAGCACCATACACTCCAAGTCTCATGAGTCTGTTAGGCTGAGTGCCATTAACCACAGGGTCATCGGTCCACAGGCTCAGCCAGTAGTTGGAGAACAGGGACAGCAGGTGATGTGTGAGGAACAGCAACAGACTGATGCAGGATAGAGGCAGTCCAACTGCTTTCAGATAAGCCCGGAACACTGAGAGCTTGACCTGCATTGGAGACCAGACCAGAAAATGAAGGGTCCATAACTTACATGGTTTGGTCAAAAATATTCACACAATATTTCTAGCCAAACATGCTGTCACAAAGCTGTCACTCTAAATTCTAAGCACATTGTAATTATTATTTTCTAAATACATTGTGGATTTGGACAGAGCCAAAATGATGAACACTGTGTTACTATCCAAATTCTATTGGACATGTCTGTATGTGATGTGATGTGAATGTAGTGCGTACCCGTCCAGTGCTGGCCTTGTCAGCCTCTGTTAGCTTGCCTGCCTCTGTGTTGGTGGCCTTCTTGCTCAGCTCCTCTCCCTCTTTGGCGGTCTGGGACGGTTTGGACATACTGCTCATACTCTGACCCCTGTTTCAGTTTAGAATAATACAAACAAACAAATACATCATCATTACTGAATTTTCATTCCACTATAAGCTCATATGGTTGAAATGGCCTCTTTGACCTCTGAAATTCCATACAATTATTTTAATTAATATTATTTATGTCTGATGAGAGAGATTTTTGATTTCTCAGTGCTACACAGCTCCATTTTCACTTACCCAACAAGAGCAGTCACACTGCCATTCTCCAGTCCTGTGGTTCTGCTCTTCTGGACAGAGTCTATACATTAGAACATGAAAGTGAAGTATTAATGAAAAATTGTTTATTTCTTAATATTATCTATATAATATTTTTAACCACTGCAGTGTTATTTCACAGTTTTGATGTGTTCAGGTCCAATTTAGAATGTAGAAAATAATAAAACCAAAGAAAAATCAAGAAATTAGAAGGTGTCTAACCTTAGGTAGTGTAGTTGTGATTAGAGGTTGACCAATAGTGGATTTTTAAAGACTGATATAATAATAATTTTATAGCAGAAAAAAACATCACAGATGGAAATTAACTTTGAAACTGGATAACTGTTGAACTGAAAAACACACACAGATTAAAGACCTAAACCAATTAATACATCAGTTAACATTTTTAGTGAGGTGGGCTTGAAATGTTGCATATTTAAATGTTTAACTGCGCAGACATACTGTATATGTAAGTTACTGTGTTCATGTGGTTACACTCACTATGTTTTCATACACACTAAAATTCCATTATTATTCCAATAATGAGAATACTGTGAATTTGATACAGGTCATGTAAACACCTTTTTCTAGTCAAGACATGGGATATGCAGATATTATTCAGGTTTCATGATCATTCTCTGGACATGTATACAGTGCATTCAGCTATATTCAGCTAATATGCATCTCAGTTGGGGTTTTATTGCAGGTTGCAACGCACAGACCCTTGTTTACGGTCATCTGGGTTAGAGACAAAGATCCTCTCTGGGAGAGATGGATGCCAAAAAGAAAAGCCCACATTTCTGGTTGGAAGGGGAAACACACCTACTTTTAAACATTATGAAAAAGAATATAAACAGGTTTTTGCACAAATATTGCAACACTGACCTTTACAAGAAGGTAATTGAAGGAATGAAAGAGGGAGGCTTTGTTAATACGGTCAAAATCTGCCACCGGTGGAAAAACTTTGAAATATATTTTTATATCAGAGTATTAATTTTCATTAGCCATGTAAACAGCTTATTGGGAATATTGTCTTTTGCAGAATAAGGGCAAAAACCATAAAAACCAGCCTGTGCTACCGTCATGAAAGTTTGGAATGTAAAAGGTCATCATCATAAATCAATCATACTAAATGTGTGTGCAAAGGAGGGAATGTTTAAATGAATGGTAGCTTTGTGAAAGAGATGGCAGGCTACTGGCTCTCTGGCTACAGATTGTTTAGTCATTATGACCACTCGTTCAGTGTGTTGTGTAGAGGACTGACTCAGTTGTTACATGTGTGTGCTTCTCTCTGACTGTCAAATACTAAAATCAGCTCCAATCATGGAAAACAGTCTTTAAATGTATTGTGTACATCTTTGAATGCTTCAGCCAGTTGTTAAGTGTGTGCATTTAAAAACCCCAGATCTTCAATTTATTCTGCTGCATATTAATTGCTTTAATTGTTCCTTCAGACACTTATTATTAACAGCTGTAGTCTCTTAGTAACACAGATGCTTGTCATATATTGTAACAGCAGGACAGTGGCAACCTGTGTGTGCACTCATCCGCTTGAACTATTGTCTAAATTTTATCATCTCCTGTCCCGTCCGTTATATACAGGGCGTCTCAAAAAAATTTAATACTCCAGGTTTTTTTTTTTTTTATTTCAAGAAGAGTAATAAATTTAGCAACATGAAGGTATGCATCGCAGGTGTTCCCTATAAAAAACTGGAACTTTCTGTCACTTCTCTACAGAAGGGGGCATCAAAATGTGAACCCCCCTCCATTTTGCAACTGTGCACAGATAGATTTCTAATCTCCTTTGTTTTTTGATTACGGTACTTCATTTCCTGATAAAGAGCAACAGCCACTGATTATCAGGCATGCAAAACAAGACTATTCAGCCCGAACATTGCTATTTTATTGGGCAGGGACTGAAAATATCCTATTGTGAGTGTATCCCACCTAGCCATTGCCCAGCAGTGGCTTGGGCAATTTTTTTAAATGTTAACCCAGGTGAAAGTCCTGATGAAGATCAAAAATCTCTTTTCCAAGCGTGACCTGGCCAAGACAGCAGCAGAGACAACAATAAATAAAGACAGAACAAACAAACAACTTTCATACATTACAAATGAATAAATAAAATATCTAATTATATACAATAAAATAAGAGCAAGCCTAATAAAGGACAAGTTCAAAACGATTCTAGAGCAAATTCCTTCAGTGCAAGGAGGGGTCCTAAGATCTGCTGAACCATGTCTCTGTGAGCTGAACTTACAGATGGATAATTTTAGTTACAGTCAAATACAACGTTGATGTTATGTTATTGATATTATTTGCCTGTTAAATACTGTGTGTGGCTTTTCCTCAGGATATGACCAACATTCAAATAAAAGTCAATATTTAAGTGAAACTGGAAATAGAAATTGGTGTAGCACCTAGTCATGTGCAGTTGCAAAATGGAGAGGGGTTCACATTTCAACCCCCCTCCCTCTCCAATGAAGTGACTGAAAGATCTGAATGTTTTATAGGTGACACCTATAAGTTTATACATACCTACTAAATCATGCATGTTACTTAATTTCCTGTTATAAAGATATTCTTTCTGTGTTGTCTTGTACCATTATTTACATTAAAGTCTTTGGGAACTGTTTGTTTTCCCCCAAAAGGGGGTGTGGTTAGGTTTCCAGTCTACCATACCAAGAGTTAGAATGGCTCTCTGGCTCATTTTGGCTTTTCTAATAAGATCTACAACATCAGCTAGAGCCATGCTTTTTGCAAAATGTGCAGTGCTGAAATCAAATACACATACAACACATCAAATCTCAGAGTAGTACTGTTCTGATGCTCTTCTGTTAGCTACAGTTAATGTTACCTAGAGTTAACTTTCTCACCGTTGTTGTCAGTGGGTTCTACAGCAGCATATGTGTGCAGAAACTCAGCGAAGGCTCCTTCTGTGTCTAGGAGTTGCTGGTAGGAGCCAATCTCTGTGATTTCCCCCTCCACCATAACCAGGATCAGGTCTGCCTGAGGCAGGTAGCTCAGACCATGGGTCACCAGCACACGAGTCTGTGTACATACACACACGCTTAACATACAACAGTTTTTCCATTCAGTAACCCCATTTATGTTGAGTAAAACATCAGGATACTTCAAACACCTTTCAAATCTCACACGCACACATAGTTTGTCTGGATGTGCTTATTACATTTTTTGCCTGTCAAGGCAGCTTTACTATTGTGAGTGTTTACTGCATAACAAATTAAAGGGGCTAGTAAAATCATTGTGATAATCTATGACAGACTGTACCATATCAATTCGATGCACATCTTGGGAAATAAATGCATTTACGGTGGAGGAGCAAAACAGTAAAAGGTATGATTTATCATACGTCTGCACCAGGGGTCACGTTAACCATATATCACAGACTGAATGTTTTTAACAATGACAGAAAAATCTGAAGAAATATTATCCCTAAATCTTGTCCCTCTATTCCTTGTAGGAATGTGTGTGTCAGTCAATATGTTGGTATATAAGATTGAACTAGATTCTTTTATGCCCTGTGTTGAGTAATCTCTGTTCTCCGAGCTTGTATGTTAGATAAATATATCCCGCATAATCCATCCAGAGTCCCCTGAGTTTTCCTCAGCATCCTCAGAGTTCCTCTCCCTCAGCTCAACAGAAAATTCCCTAACAAGCTTGACAATAGTTTTGATCTCTTTGGGCCTGAATTCCTGTCAGTTTGAGACACTAGGGGCACAGCAGCGGACTGAGCAGAGGAGTGGTTTGCTATTTACTGTGAGCAATTAAGCTCATTAAGACTTGATACAGTTTGATTCTTGCATATTTAAGGTGACACTTTCTTCACAGTTCATCCACTACTTTTGACTCTGTGTGTGTGTCCAGTAAGATCTGTGTGTAATGTTTTCTTCTGCTGTGAATCTGTAATTGCCACATACTGAGAGATGCACACTCCATGATTATAGACAAGTGTAGCCATTACAATATCATTTCTCCTCTGCCTCTCTGACTGCACTGGCAACTACAGTATGCACCAAAAAAAATTTCCACTCTGAGTCAGTCGTTGTGAAATCACCAGAGGCCTCCTGCCTGACCATCTGAAGATTCGCGTCATACTTTCAAAAAATAATCTTATTAGTTCTAGTAAACACTACATGCATATATTAATGCTGACATGCTCTTTCCAGTGATGTAATTGTTTAAGACATGTTGTACCTTAAAACTACAAAATTTCATGCATCTATCATGAATAGTTCAAAAGTAATGACTTATTTAACTTTTTTAAAGCATCTTTTTCTGAACTACTTTTTACAGTCACACCCTTATTTTAAAAGCCCAATATATCAAAAACTATTGAGGATATAAAACTGAAATGTTGTGTGATGTTTAGTAGTACTAATAACAATATTTTCTGAAAGTATGAAGCAAATAGGGCATGGTCAATGGGGAAAATTTTTTAGGTAATTCCATCTCAAATCTGGTGATTACCCCTTTTTTAAAGAGGGGTAATGTCGGCATTAATATATGCCTGTAGAATTACCCCTCTCTAAAAAAAACAACAAATGTCTAAATATTGCATATATCATATCGGCCCAAAAGATGATAAAATATGTAGTATATAGTTGAAAAACAGATTTTCTTGTGAGAGGATGCCAACTCAGCACATAAAAATTACAGAAACCTGAAATAGTCTAAAAGTCCAGACCTTTGTGCTGCTAGAGAAACATTCTCTGGAACAGAGAATAACATTTTACAGTTGTGAATTTATTGAGAATGTGTTGAACGTGATATATGGCAATAAGCTGTCATCATCGTAAGGTCATATAGTCATGAAGTTATTGTCCTGATACTAAGTTAGGCAAACTTAGTAGGGTGTGTGCAATAGGGTTAGCGTTATGACTGGCACAGCTGGTACTGTTTTGTGTATATGTTTTATTTTAAATCTGTGGAGCGCAGCAGTTTTGAGTCCAACACAAATTTCCCTAAGGGGACAATAAAGTCTATCATATCCTGTCATAAAAGAAATTACCGGTTTTATTAATGTCATGCAGATGGTGAAAATTATATTTATCAATCATAATTGTTTCTATTTATTTTCCAAAATTGTAAAATTGGTTTATCACAATGCAGCTATGCACAAACTGCTGTATATTTTTGTACATAATGTGCGACTTAGTCAATTAGCAAAATGTGTATATTTCAATATAAATGTAATTAAAATAGAATTCTGAATCTGTTGTTTAACTTCATTGTTTTGTGTAATTCTGCTTTTTTTATTAAGCAAATCTTTTTTATTTTTATATTAATTTTCAAAACACATATCACACACATATCATATAGGTGCCATACATGGGGAAAAAAATTGTACCTGGAGAATCATGCCCCTGGACTGCCTAATGTTTGGGCTAAGCCCCGAATGTTTACAATGGCTCCATTTCTTCTCTGTGACACATTCAGATATACTGTAGTCTAGACACTGAAACTATAGTGAAAGTCATCTGTTAATTATTGCTTTTATGATGTCAAGTTGATATCATACTGGCAATATTTTACATAACTGACATATTCACTGTCTATTTTTTACCATGAGCTGCTTACCCCTTTTTCCAATGCACAGGGTGTGTATCCTCTCATTTTTTGAATGAGTTCCTGGTGATAGTGACTACAGAGGATTACATTTTGGCTGTTCTAGCTTTAAGGTCAAGGTGAGGAAAAAAAAAAATCACTTTTGTTAACATGGGGTGTGATTTAAAAAAAATCGTATCTCTGTCAAAACTTATCTGATTTAATTCCATTTACCATGCACAAAAATGTGCAAGTGTTATGTGACTGACAAAGTAGAAAAAAAGATTTCCAATGATTTCATTGATCAGCTAAATTACATTTTGTGAATATAAACAAATTTAGATTTTGATTCCTGCAACACAACCAAAAAGTAGGGACAAAGGTATGTCAACCCCTGTGTTACATCACCTTTCTTTTTTACTACACTTTTTAAATATCTGGAAAGTGAGGACACTAATTGTTGCATTTGAATTTTTGGTAGCACTTGCTCCAAATTATAAGCTCAGAATTAACATGGTAATAGTGTGGTAATAGTTTGGCAACACATACATAATAATGTAGTAAGATAATAACCTTGTAATTATCCTGTAATTACCAATGAAAATGCTTAAAAATAAAATTGGTAATTGTCATATTATAATGCTGGATTTCATTTGCCTTTATGGTTACAAAAATCCTTTTGTTTGAATACTATAGAAATATGTTAAATATGGTGACATGTTACCTGGAAACACTTACTTCTTAATTCTGTGTAATAACCATGAATCAGGGCTGCAAAATGCAAAACTACCTGTTCCTATTTGATTCATGGTAATGTTAGATTAAAGCAAACATTTTATGCCACAAATATTACTTAGAAACACTTGTGGTGGTTTCTGTGGTAGTATCAGGGCTGAAAAATGCAAAACTAGACATAATAGTTTTAAGTATTACCAAACTATTACCATATTATTACTGAGCTGTACACACTTCAGCTGCACATAGTCCGTGGTAGCCTTTGTTTGAGTCTCATCTTCATGCTGTCCATACATTTTCACATTTTCAAAAGGAGACCAGGACAGAGCACAGTCTAGATCAGGAGTCAGCAACCTTTACTATCTAAATCATTTTTGGCCACAGAGAAAAAGAATCTCTCTCTGGGGCCACACAAATTATTTGAGCCCTTTTAACAGATGACATATGATGTACATTTTAGTTGGCAAAATGGCCTAACAGAATGACAGCAAAATGTTAAAGAATAATTGTTATTAATTTTCATTGGAAAAACATTTTAAATGTGCCTGTACTGTAGAGTTGTGTGGACTATCTCCATGTTTTTGGCTTACACTTCAAAACTTACACTTCATACTGAAGCTGTCATCTTTCTTGGACTTGAAGCTGTATTGGCACGTTCCACCCCAAATTGTCATATACGACAGAAACTCACGTGTTTGTTATGACTAACTAACTCAGGAACCAGAAGTCGCAGAATGTACCTGTTTTTTCCCCATGAAGAGCAGATTCTCACCTTACTGCCAACACTTAGGAGAAGAATTTTCAATATCTGTTTGTTTTACAGTTCTATTTTTTATTTGCATTTATTTCTGTAATAGTCAATTTCCTTTTTATTTTTTATTTTGTGCTTATAGTCATATTATGTTTTATCACTTCATTTTTTTCAGAAACTTGGGCTATCAGAATATGTATGCTGTTGTGATGTCACATGCTGTATAGTACTTGATTGTGCATGACAGCGTTGAGGTTAATTAAGCATTAATACACAAGGAAACCAGGCGAGAAAAATATAGGGAAAAATGTTCACTGGGTTCAGAGGGTTACAATTTTCTTGATGTTCAACTTCAACAAGTAACCTGTTTGTGATTCAGATTTGTTTAGGTCTGCACTTGGTCTGTTTAGGTCCAGTACACTTCTGTGGCATTTCATCTTGACCCAGGATTCAGTCAACTGGCATTCAGTGAGCTGTCTTTGCATCAGAGATCACATCAGATTTCATGTTTTTTTTTAGATTGCAGTGAAGTAAAATAGATCAAAGTAAAATACTATTTGTATCTATGTGTTATTTACTTCCTTTCCTGGACAAAACCACAAGGAGCCACTGGAGATGGGCTGAAGTGCGTGGCCCTGGAGCCTACCCCTGGTCATGATTGTCTCTGTGACTATGAAGCCACGCTCTCAGAACTTGTGCAGAATAAAGCCTGGCATTGTCCTGCTGAAATAAACACAGACTTCAAGAAAATACGTTGACGTGATGGCAGCATGTGTCTCTCTGAAATTCTAATATATGCCTTCACATCAATGGTACTGTCACACATATGCAGGTCAGCCATGATATTTTTAATATTTTATCAGGCCCAATCATAATCCCCTCACTTATTACCACTTAACCTGCTAATTGTGGAATCTTACTTGTACATTCATATAGACTGTCTTCAGTGTGTTGCAGACATCAAAATCTAAATTTGTTTGTAATTGTTTATAAAAATACAATTTAAATTTCTTGCATTGTTGTATTTTTCCATTTAAAATTTGTCTGTATAATACTGTCTTATATTAATTATTTACATTGTTTGCTCTGCATGCTGCCTATATCAATCCTTTAGGATTTTAACCTGATCTTTCTGCTTTCCCTGTGCTAAGTCTGAGTGTTGTTTGTTGTTTGACCAGCAAATTTAACATCTAGCCAAGGGACAACAGTTGAAAACTAGCCATTTGGCTAACACTGGCACATTTACAGTAATGTTGATTGATGCGTACTCTCCCTGAACAAAATAAACAAAAAGAAAAAAATTTGGTCAGATGCAGTACTTAACAGTTTCTTGGCATCACTGGGCAAAAATTCCAAAACTATCTTGCAGCATATTGCAATTCAAGTAGTCTGAGAAAATATTATATTTATTATATTTTGGCTTTGTATTGTTTTTGCTCTTTTTGGGTAAATAAAAAACTCATATATTTGACCCATTAAACCTGTCTCCTCATTGTCTTACTGCTTGGTCACTAACAGTTGCAGATGATTTGTTGCCAATTCCACTGAAAGTCTCCTGAGGGAAACAGGACATGCCTACAGGAAAGCAATTAAAGCCCTTACAGAGGCTGCAGAAAGGAACAGTCAATGGTTGTGGGTGAAAAGTAGAGACCCCATCTGGGCTCCCAAGGGATCTGATCAGCCTGTGGTTGGCCTGTCTCAACAGAGGGCAGGGTGTCTTGTGATAAAAGGCTGAAACACTCAGTGACATTGAGGTACACAACTGGTACACATATTCACGTAAGTTTATTGTTGAAACTTCAGGGAGCAGCTGGTCCTACTATTGAATCTTCATGGCAGAAATCACAATTTGATCATAAATTTCTTACACGTGTTATCTGTGATAACTAAAGTTTCAAATAATCTGTCTGTGGCTATGTCTCATAGTGAGACTACCTTGGATTGAGACCAAAGATTTAACCACATTTCTCTCATGGTTGTCAATTTATGTCTCAGACAGCTCAAACTGCAAGGGTCCTTAATTCAGATTTCGCACCGTACACACCTTGTCCTTGAGCAGTCCGTGTGGGCCGATAACTTGATCAAAGATGTGTTTTCCTACATGAGCGTCAACGGCAGACAGTGGGTCGTCCAGCAGGTACACAGAGCGGTCACAGTACACAGCCCTGGCTAGGCTCACCCTCTGCTTCTGACCTCCGGACAGATTGACTCCCTGGGTGACACAAAAACACAATGCTGCTTACATTTTAAACATACGTATGTAATATTGCAGAAATCGGTTTACTTTTTTTGTTATTCTTATAGACAATCTAAGATTCTCATTTGAAAATGCACACATTTTTAGTATTTTATTTGCTTTACTTTCAGTACTTGTTGTGTTGTGTGTTTTGTGCTGTAGCCAAGACTACCAAAAACGATGGCGATGTGGCAGTCAATTTTTCAAGTAGTTAAACAAGAATATGATTGATATCACATGGCTAAACTAGTCCATTTTCTTATCACAATGATTACATTTTCAGGAAAAGGGGATAGACATGCATTTTTCTTTTAAGTATCACCCAGCGGTATGGGAAAAACTGAGTGATTTGACACTCAAAACACTCAAACAAGACTTCCAGTTCATGCTGTAAAGAATGGCAGGTTGATAGAACGCTCCCGAGCCCATTCAGATTTTTTCTCCAGAACTGTAAAAGTATGGAAGGGGATAAACTTAAGAAAGCTAAAGGTAAAGGCAATGTAAGATCTGAAAAAAATCGAGAAAACAGCCATGCAGTATAACGATGAAGCTAATGCTAACATTATTAGCGTCAACAGACTCATTTATACTGAAGCTAGCTTATTGGCTAACATACACACTGAGATTAAGGCTGTTCATCTTGACGTAAAGAATGATCTTAATTCATTTTGCTCTACATTGAGAGAGGACGTGAGGAGGGAACTAAGTGAATTCAGATACCAGATTAACCAGGCTGTTGGAGGTATACCAGAGGATCAAGGCCGACTTAGTGCAACCTCCAATGTGAAGATGTTCCAACTGATGAAACAGGCACAGGAATCTATGCAACCAAAAGTGATGGACTTGGAATCACGATCTTGGCGAAAAAACATCTAAATTTACAGGGTCCCCAAGGGCAAGGAAGATAACAACATGATGGTGTTTATTCCTAAATTTATCAAATCATCACTGGCTATTCTAGCTGAAATGGAGCTGTCATTGAGCTCTTGCCCTGTGACCACCCCGAGAGGCTCCGCTGAGATCCATTGTGATGAACTTTTTAGAGCAGATTCTGTCCACAAATATGTGGATCACAACTACCCGGACGGAAATAGTGAAGAAAAGCAGAGAGTATGCCACCATAAGAAAAATGCTGAAGGAGAAAGGTGAGCAGTTTCAGACCCCACCGCCAGACTACACTCAACAACATCAGGGTAATAGGTTTCACGAAGTGACTAAACACTGACTATAGTGAAGGTGTGGGGTTTTCTTTGTTTTACTTTACTTTATATGTGCATCTATTGTTTCCCAATTTCCCTTTAATAACTCTGAAATACCAAGCTGACAGCCTAGGCTTGCCCTGTTGTGGTTTGTATTTCTGTCTTTTCTCTGTCTGTTTGGTTTGATGCATTTAATACCGCTTAGCTTGTGACATGACATCATGACATCATGACACTGGGTGAAGTGGTCTTAGTCTAGGTAAGCCTGCCATAGCAAGGCAGAATGCAATCTAATGCAGTCTTAGGCGCAATACTTGAGCTTGCCCTAAGGAGGGGCCCCTACTCTGATCCAGACCTTCCCCTCACTTTTAAGGAGCAGATATATCTCCAGTTGTGGAAGTGATTTTGTTTTATAAACCTTTTCTACACAGAGAGGCCCCAGCCGGTGCTGGGTTCGAACCCAAGACCCCCTTCCTGTGAGGCGACAGTGCTAACCACTGCACTACCGTGCCGCCCACGCAAAACTTTTTTTAATTTTAAAAATGGGGTCCATGAACACATTTTATTCCTCTCACAAATCAGGACGTAAGAGAGAAGTGGCCATATGAATTACTAATAAGGTGAAATTTCAACTAACCTCCAATTAAAGATAAGGACGGATGCTATACTTTAATTAAAGGCAAGATAGACCATAAAGAAGTTACTTTATTACACGTTTACATGCCACCAGCTCATGATAAAGTGTTCATTAAAAAAGTATTCAATCTACTACTTGGAATCATCACAAGTTGATCATTTTGATCTGTGGGGGAGACTGGAACACTCAAATACAGCCCAAGCTCGATTCAACAAACTGTAATAAGAAGAAAAATATAAATTCTTTGGTCATGCAAAAAATGTTATATGAATATGGCATGATAGATGTATGGAGGGACCTAAACACTACAGATAAACAATTTATATACTTCTCCCCTTGATTCTAGGTTAGGCTACTTTTTTATGTATATCACAGACAGACACAGGATAAGTGATTGTAAGATAGGTGTTAGAGATGTCTCAGACCACTGCAGAGTGTATCTCACACTGCACCTAGATGATAAAATGGAAGATGCATTATGGAGACTTAAAACCAGTATACTGAATGACATACCATGTCAAGAATACATAAGAAAGAATTGAAGGAATACAAACAAACAAAATAATGATAATGGAACAGTACTGCCAAATGTTCTGTGGGACGCCTGGAAGGCAGTTCTAAGAGGCAAACTTATAGCATTCACTGCTCACAGAAAAAAAGAAAAACAAAGATGCTTAGTAGAATTACAGTCAAAAATCACAAACCTAGAAGTTCAACACTCTATTCAAAAAGACCCACAAATATTAGCTGAACTAAAACATACCCAACAAAAAATAAATAAGATTTATGATAAAGAAATTGAGAAAAAGTTGAGGTTCACTAAACAAAAATACTAAGAAACTGTCCCTAGGGCAATGAAACGTCTTGTTTGGAAATTACTAAAACAGCTAACAGAGAGGACTATCCATAAAATAAGAATCCCGAAAAAACAATAAAATGTGTCACACACTGGAGGACATTAAACAGTCCTTTGAGGCCTACTATAGGGACCTACACTCAACTCAATAAAGCTGATGCTCCACTTACTGATCAGTTTTTGAAATCTCTGGACCTTCCCTCAATAGAAGAATAATGCATTAAAAAAATGAACTAATTAATCACGATTAATCACATTTTTTCTTCTGAAGACCGAAACTTGCAATAATTTATATTTGAATGAAAAGCACTGAATTAATGAGGAATAAATACAAAATAATAAAATGTTAAATAAAATACATTTAAATTATATTTAAAAATATATATAAATATATTTTAAAAATATATTGAAGTTTAAATCCTACTGCTTAATAACATCTTTTTAACTTTAAACAGATTCTCTCCTGTAAACAACAGATTTACAATGACACTGTCAAGACCATCACAACTGACTGTCAGCTTGTCATACATATTTCTGATCTGCATCGACAGAAATAAGAACAAAACCCAGGCCTATATATTAAAGTGCAATTGCAATTTCAAAACCACAAATATATGATAAGCTTTAAGGCAATAATTTTTCAAATGCACAAATTTAAATGATATTTAACAACAATGTTCAAATGTCAAATGCATTTCCACAGTCCAGTAAATCTGAAAGAGAAATGAGAGTTCAGATGTTGAAACCTTTTCACTCTATTTGACTCCATACTGGTCATTCAGTCACACACTGTGACAGAGCAGTCATGATCAGGGACCAACCATCGGTGTCATGTGACCATCATACAGAATGGCAGGTCGAGCCCCCCAAAGCCCTCCGGATTAAATCTGTTCTGACGCTGACTCTAATTTGACAACAATAATTGTACTGTCCATAAGACTCTGTGTATATGTGAAGGAAATACAGTATATGCAACTTATGACCCATTGTTCTGAATAGAACTCTCTTATTTCCTCATACATATTTCAGACCACACATGCACCACTTGCCCTCGTTGCAGATTCAACTGAGGACAGCTGGCTTAACTGGGTGTATGCTTCATATAGGCTACGTTATGATTTTTAAAAGCTAATGATGTTCCCATAAATCTGTTACATTTAATGTGGTTGAAATCATCACTGAAACTTGTGCCAATGGGTTTTATGATCAAGGGAAAAACTGCAAGTTAACACTGTGTCAGCATTCATCTGTGCTCTGCAAGCGGACTGTGAACAATAAACCAGCACAACAGCTAGAGGGACATAAGTGGTACTGGAGAGAGATGATGAAGTGAGTTGTAACTGGACAACTACGGGCAGCTGGAGAAGTAGCGAAGATGAGATCATCAGACAGACAGAAGCATACATACAGACAGACAGATATAGACAGCTCCTGAAGAGAAAAGGAGGAGAACAGGAGAGAGATCGACAGGAAAGAGACAGCAAACAGGTGTGTGTGAGAACAACTTCACTGGTGGTTTATTTTCAATTTAAGATCAGATACTTTAAGGCTTTTAGTGATTTTCAGTGGTTAATTTTCATATTACGAGGTACAGAGCTCTCCATAATGAATTAGAACTATTTCATAAGATGGCCTGTAATTAATGTCTAATTTATTACATTTAATTAAAAAACAGTTGATTCTGAGAAGAGACTGAGAGCTACAAAAAAGGGTCTTGAGACTAAGGGTGCGTCCAAAAAGTAAAAAAAAATTACCTATCTAACTTTTCCTATCCACTTTAACTTGACCTCAGTGGAAAACATCATGGGGTCAAGAAATGATGAAAAGGAGAATTCAAAAGGACTTAGGAAAACACACCGCAGTGCTGAGAGAATCCGACCACACTTACACTAGACAGATGTTACATGGGTCAGCCGTGGTGAAATAAAATACTCTGCATATACTCTCCATACTGAAGATGGATTACAAAAAGCGCATCTTGGATACGTTGCCCTATGCATTCCTATGCTGTTTAATGCAGGATATAAAAAAATGACAACCCGGTGGAAAAGAAGGATTCATTTCCATGGTTGCAATAGAAATAAATAAAGGAATATAGGCATCAGTCACTCAGCCTCATCCTTGTCCAATGACATTGGTCAATATGAATCCAGACTTAGTATCAATGTATGAAAATAGGTTACATCGATGCAAGATAAGCATAAAACCACGAATTAGGTCTACAAATCTACTACTGTACTGTACATGTAATCATTCTGAAGTTTACATGTTGAATTAAAAACATCTGCCTAAATTTATAATAAGATTTTAACCCACAAATATACTGCTCGATTTGGCAGCATTTGTCTTCCTGCTCAATTTACTTTTAAGGCTAGACTTAAAACTTTCCTTTTTGCTAAGTCGTATAGTTAGGGTTGGCTCAGGTGACCTTGAACCA
>JAPQRN010022010.1:0-27674 GCA_037367275.1 Coranthus polyacanthus | reverse complement strand
TGTACCTTGTACGGACTGTAAAGCCCTTTGAGGCAAATCTTGATTTGTGATATTGGGCTATATAAATAAAATTGAATGCATTGAATTGAATTTTAACTTGTTGAAAGTAAGGTACAGCCACATTTAAATGCATTACATAACATATCAGAAAATAGGATAGAGCTGGTGACACATAGGAGGAAAACATTCCTGAACATGACTAAATAGTAATAACCTGAAATTAAAAGCATATTTCAGAATGAAGTACAACAAACCTGATGTTAACTTATAACAACACTGTGCAGTCAACACAAATCAAATGCACATTGTACTTGTACATTTTACTGCCAAGTCTTCCCTACTCCACCCGCAGCACAGGATTCCCCTCAAATATCCACTAATTCCCAACTGGAGCTGATAACAAAGCCGTTCGGGATGCCAACAAAGCCCCAGGAGATCCTGAAATATCCCACCACTGGCTCCCTGTCTGCTTCAGGCAGAATAATTCCCTCTCCTGCCTCAATTCCTTGTCTGTTCATCACAGGTCAGACAATATGTGTTATGGAGAATGTGAAACTCAGTGCAGATGGGCCCTGAGGGACATGTGCTCATCACGTAGGTTTGGGATAAAGGGAGACATGACGGGAGATGGTAACTCAACCACAGAGAGTGAAGAAGGGAAGAGGCATCCAGGGAGATGGCGTTAGGGAAAATAAGACCTGGGTTCAGTTCCCTCTGCACGTGGCTCCCACACCTCCAGGCTCAGGTGTGTTTTTCTCTCCTGTGGGAATGTTTACTGAGAGCACCAGCATGGCTTTCACCAGGAGCTGGGGTCAATTTGCAGACAATTCAGGCAAATCTAAAAATGGATTCTGGATTCTTTGTCTTTCTTCTTCAAATCTGCACAACATTCCCTGCATTTGGGTTAACCCTTAACTTAGTTTAAATATTTATCCAATTCCATCATTAAAAAAAAATGTAATTATTATTTCAAAATGTCAAAATATCTAGTTATGTCACACAAGTTATTTACATTTTAATAATATTAAGTCATTTACCATAACAAAGGAGAGTTTGGATCTCTTTTTTTACAGTGTGTTGAACTTTTTCACTAACTTAAAATACCGATTGACGTTGTCTTTATCTAAATAAGTCTCTCTGGATTAGAAAAAACAAAGTACCTCACAAAAATAAATTAATAAAAAAATTTAAATACTGAAAAGATAGGAGCAGTGACTTTCCCACAGTGCCTAATGCAAAAATTACACAGCTTAATAACAGTATAAAAGTGTACAATAATTAGGCTACAACAGCAAATTTTGGTCCATGGTTTTAAGTAATATAAGTAAAATATAGTGGCAGAAACACCTGAAACAATCATTTGCTGCTTGATGTATGGTGTGTTTTGTTTCCAACGCAAACTGAGCCTCCACATAACTCTCTTTATAAAACTCCTTTGACCTTAATTCCTTTACTTTATTCCTTTAATGACTAAATCCCTCGTCATCAAAATGTATTTTTACACGTTATTGTCTGCTCCCATTTGATATCCATCAGAGCATGACACCAGGTCCTGACACTGAGCAGTACATGTTTTTCATGCCTCTGCCACTAGAGGGAGATGTTGGCTCTGAATGTTTACTGAAAGGCTTTATGTAGAGTAGATGCAGGAGAACACATAATAGTGGATGTTTCTCACTTGGAGTTTCCGAATACAGGCCACTGTTAGGGTGACCAGATGTCCCACAACGATTGTAGCCCTTGTCCCTCTTTGTCCCACACATTGAGACAATGTCCCACATTTTGATTCTGGAGAGAATACATGAGTTCAAGCAGATCACAGTCAGGTTTGTATCCAATGCGTTGCAAATTTTAACTGAATATTCTGCAAAAAATCTGCAAAAGAAATGTGCGTGCGTGTATGTCTGTGCATTTCCATACACCACTGTTCTGTGAATATAAGGCATTGGTTCATGGAGATCAGCAGTAGATACATGTTAGTAGTATTTTCATATTTTAACTGTCCATTTGAGTGAGAAGGCCAGGGCTAAGACTGACATAATAACTTATAGTCATCAAGCTCCTGTTCTTTGATGTTTGACTCATCATTACCTTAATGGGATTATTTTTCTTAGTCCATTGAGCTCGTACAAGCTGCCACATCAGATCCAGCCATCGCTCGTAACTTATTTAACTGTGTAAGTGACCTGCATAAACATGATGAATGCCACCTGTGCCTCAGCTGTGTCAAACAGAATATCAACACATTAGGAATTTGTTCAAAGGAAAGAAATATACAATCATTTAGTGAAAAACTGAGGTTTGAATTCAAAATTTTGTTTGTACCTGAAAGAAAATTAAAAATTAAAAAGTTTCAAACTTTATCAGTTAGATGTAGTATTACACACAATAACATACTACCTGAGCTGTTGATTGAGACCTTTTATTCATACATTAACCACCTCCTCCAAGCATAAATTTTGAGATATTTTGATATTTCTTCATGCACAAACTGAAAATAAACCAAAACATAATCCAAGCTTGATGGAAACACACATTATCAGATAAGACCATAAGATCTGTGAAACTTTAGCATCTTTTTGTGCTTTATGTATTTAAGTCACAAAGCAGTTGGGAAAGTTGCATTCAGATAAAATATATTTCAGTCAGGACCACTCTCATCAAAAATGTAATTGAATACTTATTCATCTGGGGCGGCACGGTGGTGCAGTGGTTAGCACTGTCGCCTCACAGCAAGGAGGTCCTGGTCCTGGGGCCTCTCTGTGTGGAGTTTGCATGTTCTCCCCGTGTCTGCGTGGGTTCTCTCCGGGTGCTCTGGCTTCCGGTCCAAAAACATGCACCTTAACAGGTTACGTAGGTTAATTGGTCACTCTAAATTGCCCATAGGTGTGAATGTGAGAGTGAATGGTTGTTCGTCCTACATGTCGGCCCTGCGATGAATTGGCGACCTGTCCAGGGTGTACCCCGCCTTCGCCCAATGTCGGCTGGGATCGGCTCCAGCCCCCCCGCGACCCTCCAGAGGAGGACTGACTGACTTATTCATCTGCATAAGTTATGTGTATTTGGCGGTATGGCTCTGTTCTGGGAGCTCCCTGCCCTTCCACATACATACGTGGAAAGCTTAAGCAGGAAGTACACACCTTCCTGCTCTCCCATTAGGGAACAGAACAGAGCAGGCATCAAATGACAACAAAATGACATTGATTAAGTCAGATACAGCACGAAAAGGTGGAGCTGGGGTGGAGGTAGGTTTTGAAGAAGAGCAGTAATGGCAGCTGGCTGAAGCAGCAATGATAGCTGAGCAGGTTAAATATTGGCGCACTGAGTAAGATGTGCAGAAGAGAATCGGCTGATGAGTCATGTGCTGATATGAGGGCTGAGTTTGACTTCGTGGCCTGCCTGCCATTACGCCCATTTCAGTCCTTTACATGCTGAAAGTCTGAAGTGTAATCTGCCGAGTCGGTTGTGTGTTTTTTGTTTTGTTTCAATGTCTCAGCGCTGATAACGAGTCCCACATTGTCCGACATAAACTTACTCCTTGCCCCATATTTAGCTTGTTGGGATTTGGTCATCCACTGTGGAGCCATTAGCAGGTAAACACATTTCAGTAAAACATTGCAACAAATATTTATAAATCAATGGCAGTTTGTTAAATTGATCCAGAAAGTTGAGTAATAGAGTATAATTTGTAGTTCAAGAAATATGGATGTTATTGTCTTGCTAGTTCATAAATTATATGTCCATATTAGGTGAACATATTTGCGTTTAATGGTGTTATGTTGTAGTTGTATCATGTTCAGGTTTTCTAACTAAATTCTGCTTTTTATTGTTTGTTCATAAAAACCCTGTTGAAAATACTTTCAAACAGCCCTTTTAGCTATTTACTAATTGCTTACACACCACTTTGCCAGTAATTTTCTATAACTCTCATGTTTCCACCCTGAAAGTATGATTAGCTATGCATGCAGTTCAAGTGTATGTATGCAGGGTGAGTGTCCCCTGAAGGCTGTGCCCCTCTTACTGTCAATTCACAGATGTGGACCATCATCAAAGCATGCTCCCCCCTTGAGGGAGGCATCCGTAGTAGGCTACACCCTTCAGAAGTCAGGAGGCCTGTGTTTGCTCCAGGGATTACATTACCACACTAGAGGCCTGCCACACAGACCCACAGACAGACAGACAGACTGCATCACCACCCAAGGTAAAGCCACTTCTGCTGATGGGTGCAGGTTCAGTATAGGCCCAGGGATGTCATGGTGTGCCTGCTTTTCTGAGGCGTTCGTTTTTCTGGGGGAGTGTGTTGACTCAGATGGGACGAGTAAACAGAACTGGGGTGTAGCCATGTGGGTGCTCCATTCTCATGGAGCCTTGGCCCAGTGGATTAGGATAATGCTGGCCCATGATGGGGGTGTTGCACTGCAGGCCTTCCCTGACAGGAGGTGATGGATTAGGGCTTTGTCAGGGCCCATGTCTGCCCAAGGGACCCAGTGATGAGAGAAGGAGGGAGACAGAGAGCAGATCAGGGCCCGGGGGCAGCCCAATCCCAGGATCAGCTACATGTTGACAAGGGATTATCCCATTTGGTGTGTTGCTTCAGAGCCGTGGTCTCATAGACAGCCAGGAGGAGAGATAGCAAGTGTACATACAATGATGTGAGGTGTCCTGGGACCAGGTGAGGGGTAGAGACAGATTACAGTTGTTGTTACAGGTGAAATAGTGTTGAGCAGAGGGCGCAACAGTTTGGAGTAAGGGACAAGCTGATAGCCAATGGATTGGTTAACCCTGCCCCTCCCCCAAACATATTTGGCACTGAAAATGCATTATGTATGTCTGAAATAAACTCTTTGACTTTATTAGAAACTGTCCAGTCAATTTTGTTTATATGATCCAATATCACAACTAAGAAATTTCCCTCAATAACCTACACCCTCTGCCTTTCAGCCCCCGGTCTGAGTAAATGAATAGCTAGATAGCTGTGGAACTCAACATCTAAGTCACAATAATAAATACATAATTCATTAAAGAAATACATCTAAATCACTGAACAACAAACTTAAAGTAATTAATCAATAAATGTGGAACTGAACATCAAACTAACTGTGAGAATCTTAGGAGCTTTAATTTTCCCTGAAAGTCAGTAATTCCAATTGAGAAGCCTAATAATAGCTTAATCGATTGATTAGATTAATCGGCCAAACTGATTAATAGGTCTTTCTCTAGTACTGACGTATGAAAGCTCCTATAATATGAAATGCAGTGGTGAAGAGGGACTATTTTTACTGCAACCCTGTGCTTTAACACACACTGAGGTACCTGTAGTCTGCTTATTTCCTTTGTTTGCAACTTTATACTTCTACTCCACTACATTTCAGAGGCAAATATTGCTAATAATATTGCTATATCTAAATTCAGTGATATTCTCACATTTGTCATATGATTTAGGTTAGACATATCTGGTCTAACCTAAATCTACAGAGCGTCTTTACAATCGGGCCTTGGAATTTTTAGACAAAAGGCAAATAAGATATCATCACAGCCACATTTTAAGAAAAGCCAAGTCTTTAAGTTTTGAAACCTTTATTGATTTCAGTTATGTAAAGCTAGTATTTAAATGTTTGAATGGACCTGCAGCAGATTTACCAGAGCAGCTTCATGTGGATATCTTAAATTTGCATTCTGTAAAACATCATTTGCCCTGACAGTTCTCTCTGGGAAGGGAGCAAAACTCTGGAGTCACTGCCTGATCATTTGAACTCTGCTACAAGATTCACCACTTTCCAGACTGCTACTGCATCCTGGTTAATCCAGCAGCAGACCTGTACTCATATCAAATGGAATGTGTTTTAGATGTGTATTTTTTGTATCCTGCATGCTGTAATCACTTTCATTTAGATTTAGAATATTTTGCTGTACTTAGTTTACCATCATAATTCACTCTTTAGACTCATAAAGCCCTTCTAGGGACAAGTTTTGCAAACTAACATAGATTAATCAATCTTTACAGCTCTTCATTTCAGATGTCTATGAGTTGTAACAGCTCCACCAAATAGTGAGTTTTCCCTCTAAACTTCTCACATGGTTTCACTTCAATAAATATTCGAATCACCCAACATTAGAGAAAAAGTCCAAAAAGTGAAAACAGATTTTTATATCAGACATTCTTCTTCTTTTCTCAGATCATGAGGCCTCAGATTAATCTGGTGTCCCTGTGTATAAAACTGGATATAAATAATAATATATCAGTCAGAGGAACTGAACCAGTACTTTTACTTCAATACTCTAACTACATTTTGCTGCTAATAATAGTATGATTCTTCATGCAGGACTTTTACTTGTAATGGAGTATTTTTACATTACATTTTACACACAACTTTTACTTAAGTAAAGGTTCTGAATGCTTCTTCCATGACTGTGTGGTAGAATGAACACTGTGTGAACCACTGATCTCTAGAAATGTGCCTTCAGGATGTCTATAATGCTACGGTTAGAGTTTGGTTAGGTTTAGGCATAAAAACAACCTGGTTAGGATTAGGAAAAGGGTCGGAGAAGGGCTAAGACAGAGAACACAGCATGAAATGGGACATGAACCCTGGTCTACAAACTTTGTTGTTCCACCATGACCACTCCAACCACCTCCTACTTTTGTTACTTAACGACGTCACCTGGTACATGTCGTCAATTTCCAACATCGAAGGACTTACACTGACTTCTATGTCTGGTTCCCTGTGAGACAAAAATTGACACTATAGGGGAACTCTGGGTGTTGAAAACAGACGCCAAGCAGCAGAATGTGATGACTTGGGAGTGAGAATGGATTGTCAAGACTGAAGGAAGGTTTCCATGTAAACCAAGTACAACATTATGTAGCTGATGGCCCTGAAATTGGTTAATTTTAGATTTATTGTTACAGGGCTCAGAACCGTTGATTTAACACCAACCATAAATCCCCATGCATGAGCAGAGATTGAGTTACAGTAAGTGCTGGTGATGGCACCCCTCCTTGGAAATGGCAGTGGCACATATCTCAGCCACATTTGCTTCGTTCGTCAAAATGTGAAAACCAGATTGTGTCTTTTTATAGGTTCCCTTTGAAATCCAGCACACTTGACCCTCCCTCTTCTGTGATTTTACTGCATGCTCTAGTTTATTTCTGGAAACCTCCTTAAGACGGCCTGCCAAAGTGTGCCGTTTGTTTACTTTGCCACTTGGGCCAAACAGTTAAGTGAGGTGATTAAGGATTTGTAGAAAAAAATATGCTCCACACCAGGAGGAACCACAAGCAACATTTTGATGGAGCCCTGTCTGTCTAGGGTTTGAGAATAAATTAGTAACTGGCACTTTCTCCACATCTGGGCTTTGTCTGAGTTCTCCTCAGTAAACATTACAGAGGGATTTATGCCACAAGAGCTTTCTATCATCTTGATTAGGAACATAAACTGATGCTCTGAGGAGGTCAGAATTTGTCATGTAAACCTGTAATTTATTGTTAGTAAAACCTACCACAGAAGATGGATTTGCTCTGATTTTACAGTGTGCTCATCTGAAACACAAATGATTCGTTTGCAGATCATGAGCAGAGGTGGGGAGAGATGCTGGGAGAAAAGAGGGGGAGTGAGACATTACTGTGAGAGATAGTGACTGACATGTGGCAAGAAGGCACTCATCCATCTCTTGACGAACTTGTCGCCTCACCACGCTCCGTGTGTCAGGGCCTGGCAGCCTCCCTGTGTCAGGCGTGGGTGGCCTCCTGACACGCGTTTGAATGTGTGTGTCACATCCGTCTGGGCTGAAACCACTCCTGAACACACACCCACGTCATGACACTGACACAGTGCCATCGGGCCCACCACCAAGTCCAGACGGAGTCCCTGGCAAACACGGCGCTTATCTTTTACCTCCCTCTCAACTTGAACATCTCAGCCCTCCTGTTGCTTCCTCTAGAAGTCTATCACTCATTGGTGGAACAGCCGCAGCCATTAACCAGCAATTTGGGCCTGAATGATTATATTTAATGTAATTATGACCACGAGAAGCTGAAAGACGGACTTGAGAGCAGGCCCAGCTCTTGGACAGGATTCATCTGCAAATGAACCCTGTGCTGTAAATTTAAGTGCCTCTGCAAATGTCAGTGAAGAGAGTGCCAGCCAGTCCTACACAGGCGTCACTCACGGACCCCACTCTGTAATTGCCTGCTAGCCGGAGCTGCTGTGTAATTTTTGACATGGCTCTGTGGTGGTGGCGGTGCTGACAGAATAAGGGACTGAAGATTTAATGCCCGGTCTCAACTTTCTCCAGAGTTTCTGACTCTTTCTTTATGCTCCATTGGTGAACCTTTTTATTTCTGGTTTCAATTATTTTCTGGGATACTGCAGGGCTAAACTCAGGCCAGGTCACTGCAAAAGTGGCACAGTCTGGCATGAATTAAAACTTACTTCAGTGTCTGTTGTAGATAGAGTTGGTACTGATTCAACCAAATACTTTGGTGTTGACTTAATGACTAACTGACTTAATTCACTCACTGGATATTGGATTGAGGTTATCCAGATTTCATAGTCTGACCATTTACAATTGAGTGTGTTGGTGCTGGTTATCTCAACATGTCCACAGGACACAGGACGTAAATGATACTTTTTCATCTTATTTTTTTACTGCTGCCATTTACATGATAAACATGATGCCATACCAGCTGTCATAACATATATTCATTCTGTGACTTCACATAATGTCAGCACTCAGCCAAACATGCCTAGATTGCCATTTCTGTAGTTCACAACTCTCTGGTAAAACCACCAGCTGATCACATCAGATCAGTTTCAGGTGTCAGGAGGACAAGCCCAAAACAGAACATGTTGGGATGGTATGGAAAATGCAAATTAAAAAAGGAATTTGCTTTGACTTGTATTTCACTGCAGACAGTTGGGACAAAATAACACCGAAATGCTTCATCACTTGATGTCTTCAATATGTCTTCCTAAATGTCTTCTTAAGTGTTGTGAAAGTGGTAAATGTTTTACTGTCACAGCTTTTTCTTGAATGTGTTTCAGTCTGAATGTCAGGAATGGATGTATATTTACAAATGAAATTAAGTTGACCAGACAAAGCATGAAATATGTTATGTTCATACTGTGTACAATGAAACACAAGTCAAAGTACATTTCAACATCCACTGCTTTATTTTTTAATGTGTGTTCTTCATACCCTCCAAAAGGGTTGTAATTTCTTTTCAATGAATCAGTAAATGAAGTGGATGTATTGTTTGGGATGTGTTTAAATTTAGAAAAAGTACTGTGTGGTTATAATAATAATACAATAATAATAAAAGTACTGGTATCATATCAGTATCCGCAGATGTTCAAATTCAATCACATGGGAACTGAAAGAAGTGGATTAGTGAGTCCTACTTGTGGAGCTGGATCAGGCTGTATCTTACTCAACACACAAGCCGTTGTTTTTGCTGCAAAATGCACTACTAGGGTTGTATTAATTCAGTGGGAAATTTGAGGCAGTGTCATTCATATTCACTGAGGATGGCCATGTGTCTTCACATAACAGATGTCCATTTGCTGACACACTACATATTCATTCCAGTGCATTCCTGCAGGTGTATTTGTAGGCGTTGATCACTGTGTGATGCACCCACTCAGCATAAAGAGTGGAGGCGGATGAGGAGGAGGAGAAGGAGAAGGCGAGGGAGCCTGAGTCTTTAGTGACAAAAGCCCCCTCTGGACATTCTCTGTGGGTGTGGGCGGAGGGCATTTAAAGGCCATTCAGCTCCTGGCAAGACCCCCTGAAGACGCCCCCACATTCTGGGGATGACTACCTGCCCAGGAGCTCTCCCTGCCCATCTGTCTCTCCAGAGGCTGCACGAGAGTCCCTCCTCCTCAACAGAGCTGATAGAGAAGCTGCAGGCTGGCTCACACACACACACACACCAATGGGGGATTGCTGACTCAGCTTTGCATTAAGCTGACAGTGCAAGAGGAGCAAAGCGGGGGGTAATGTGGGGGTGTGTGAGGGTCTGTGTCTGTGTGTAGGAGTGTGTAGGCTGCTGTTGTATTTGATGGCAAGTGAGTCGGTGTGTGTGTGTGGGAGTTACGAGGTGGATGAGTGAGCATTCATTAGTGTTCATGGATGTGTGTGTGGGTGTAAGTGGGCAGATATGCATGTAGGAGGTGGTGGGAGTGTGGGTTTGTATGTCGGAGGAATTCAGTAGGTGGTTGTAATTGTTTTTGTCTTGTGGGTGTGGGGTAGTCAGGCACATAGGATGTACGCAGCTGGAATAGCTGGCCGATGGAAATAGTTGACCAATGGTGACTATCGCTATCTTCATGTTACTGATAAAGAACAACAACAACCTCCTAACTGAAACTACACATTGAAAATTAGAAGTTTTGACTAAGACATAGTGTTTTCCTTTACAGTCATCTCATCGTTTTATCATTATTTGCTTCTCTACATTGGCTAAAAGAACTTCTCCCCAACACTATTTTGCAAAGGCCCAAGATGAGTATGATTTGTTTAGTGAAATACAAACTAGTCAAACAATCCAGAGAGTTTTTACCCCTATTCCAGTGGATGGTGCCAGACCTACGAATATCCAGCACTGACAAAATTCTATTGAAGTGTAGAGATATGTCTCGATATGCAAGACTAGGTGTGGGGCAATATATTACACTGATATACAGTACATTATTTTAAATATATGTTCTGAAAAATCTAAGCAAAACTAAAAAACAAAAATAAGCACAACTCATAAAACAAAGGGACAGTGCGATACCACTATTTTCTTTTCTGATCCAATACCAAGTAAAACCCAAGCAGATACTTATGCATATGGAGTAAATTATTTCATTAAAATATCCAGGGTATTTGCAATAAAACAGCCATTTCAGCATTATGTTTGAAAAAGAATAATATTTTATTGATTTAATGTTATCCCAGAGACACATCTATCTTCAATTTGAACTTAAAAGTTGCAGTCCCGATCTTTATAGAACTGTTTATAGTGGCATGTATTTATTTAATTACTTACTTTATAACCAAATGTATTTATTTTCCTGGGAAATGTATTTATATCAATTTGAATAAAAGAGGATTCTGTGTTTTTAAGAATGTGGGGATCTTGGCACATAACCTGAAGCCTAGATATGTTTATAGAGCCGTACTTCACATACGACCAGGCAAAAGAAGAAATCCTTCCTATCAACCAGGTTTTATTTAGACTAGATCCTGTTGGGCATTTCTACTGTTGATGATATAATACACATTTTTCCCAAATTATCAAGCGTAAATATTGAGAATTCCAACAGATCCAACAACAACATAATGCAATGTCATTTTAATATTTTTAAATAACTGATGAATGCCTACAAAATGTTTAAGTATCTAAAATCTACATTTCAATATTTTATTTTAATGCTAGTATTGCAGTTACATGATGATAAATATTTAGCTCTAGGATATTCTTCTTTTTCCTGAATTTTTTATGCTAACATGTGGGTGTGTTTTTTAAACATCACACCCTTGCTTCTTGCAATAAAATATCAAGTTGTAGAATTGTTCTCATAAGCAGGTCTGTTGAAACAGACACAATGTGACCTACATCCCAGCATGCTCAGTCCTATAGTCAAAGTTACTCAGTTGTCAAACTCCAAATTCATACTCACATCCATTCTGAGAGCAGCAGGTTAAAAAAAAGATGTTCTGCATTCCTCTCCCTCACCCTCTTAGTTTTAAACATCTTGGTCTTTGCACAGAAACTTGCTGAATAAACCTCCCTCTCTGTCCAGCAGTGAGAAACCAAACCTCATTCCCCTCCCTCAGTGGCAGAATGACTGCAGATGAGTTAGCTAAACACTCTCTGGCAAGCAGGAACACCGCCGGCTGCATACATGAGGCCTGCAGGCGTGGGAAAGACCAGATTCTGATAATAAGCAGCATTTGGCCCTTGTAACCTCTGCAGGCTTTGGCTTGGACTAGTTGTCTCTTCCTCCCCACTTGTTTTTTCTGTCTTTCTCTCTGTGAGTGGAGGAGTCACAGGAGGGGAGGTCAGCCAGGGAGAGGCCCACAGCTGCGGCTGCGAGGTCCTGCAGTGTTTATTTGGGCAGACCCAACCAAAATAAGCATCAGCCAGGCATTGCTCCTGAGGACTGGGGCCACCACCACTGTGGTGCGTTTCATCGTAACAATGGGGAAAGTGCTCTGACTGAGGAGGCAGCCGCACGGCACAGTTTACCGTCCAACAGCTGCCTCATCTGCAGGGGAGGAAGTGTGCTGCAGATGTGAACAGGATGGATGGTTCATGTTCCCACACCTACTCCTGTTGTACAGTTGTTCACTCATACTCAGTGGTCAGTGAATGAGGTCCTTTGTTGAACATGAGAACGTTTCCCTGCCAAATGGAAGCACCATAAGCCATGAATCCTCATTGCGTATTTACATTAAATGTGGTAGATAGGGATGTAATGTGTAAAGCTCAGCACAGTCAAAGACATTCAACATATTGTTTCATATAATTAATTAGAAGCATATTAATATGAACTTTTGCAGTGTTCTTGTACAATAAACAGCAAACACCCCGCAGCTATTTTTCAATATATTTTAATAGAATATTGAAGTCTCCCGAATCTTGACTTTTCCTAAAGTTGTGTTGTCTTCCACTCCCCGTAGTCAAGATAAATCTGGATTAAGAAATCATGCATCATCATCAAAGTATTTATACCTATAACCTCCACCATGTAAAATGTGTCCCAATATAAATGTATTGATTTCTGTACCATTTATGTTTATGTTCTTGGCACCAGCATTTGTTAATTATGCCATGTCATTTATAACATTTTACAGTGGATAAGAGACCGACATTTATGGACCACACAAATATGTGCAAATATTTTCTTCTAATACCCGTTTTCACTGTCAGATGCCAAAAAACTCAGGTGTTGATTGAACTCATATTATGATGGCAGAAATGCGGTAGCGTTGGTGGTTTTAGGTATACAGTGATTCCTGGTAGTTCTAGTGTTAAACTACTGAGAACCAGCAGACTCTTGTCTGTAATCACAATAGGCTAAGTCAAACACAGTAACAGTCATTTTCAGCTAAAACAGATAATACTGTCATCACTGTTAAAAGCTGGTATAATGAAAGGTCAGTTTTGAGGAGCCATAAAATGCAGGAGAGCACATAATGCCTTTGATTTACTGACCTGCCTTGCTATCAGTCAGGTGATCTATATGGGGGTCAGGAATGTTTTTATTTGTAGAATAACAACATCCCTATTCTGCTTTACTCAACACTTCACCCCACCACCAACCCCCAAGATGAACACAGGGTCATCTAGTCTATGCAAAGGAGCACAGGTGTGCCCCAGGCCTTGCTGGGTTGGATGACTGACAGCTGCCCGCCTACCACCCCCTTTAGCCGTCAATCAACTCTGTCTACTGCGGCTGCCTCCTCTCTGCTCATCTTTTATGTGCTGTAAAGTTGACCGATGACTAGCTTGTCCTGCTTATCTTGTCTGTCCCACCCATTCCACCCACCAGGTCCACACTGTTGAATTTACAATCTCACTGTCTATCTTTCTTTTTACCCTGTGTCGCACCTTGCCCATGACAAGGTCCCAACTTGCTATAGCATACCTCCTCCTTTTGACCTCTCCGCAACCTCCACAACATTTTCAACACTATCCTTCCCTCAGCAACAGTCACCGTCATCCTTAGCCACTGTCGGTCAGCAACAAAGTAAAAGTCCTGGATGTGTTTGCCTAGTGAGGCCTCTCTTGACGTGGGACACGTGTCAGTAGAGTTGACAGACAAAGCAGGTGGCCAGGGCTAGAGGAGGGGAACCTGTCCATCAGACTTACAGCACCCAAACAACCCACCCAACGACCACATATGCATGATTGTAATTGACCAATCTTGAGTGACATTTGAACCAAACTCTGGTATAATCATTCAGTGCTCTATGATTTTTTGTAGATCTTGTAATTTCTCAAAAATATTGTTAATTACTCATTTTGATCAGCATTTCTTTTAAGCCTGCCACCCCATTACTCCAACCATCCATCATGAGACCCCTCAAATGGAATTTCTTCTGCCATCATGATGGAGAAAATTCATTGAGAGATAATAATGTGGAGCAACTATAAGCCCCTGATGTGTGTGCATGTAAACTGAAACTGAACTGAAACTTGTGCAAGTGGATTTGCTGATTGCCCATTATAAAAAATCAAATAAGAAACAGGAAAAAATAGTTGAATCATATTTAATGGCCCACATGTCAGTGTTTTCAGAGCTGTAAGAAGCAACAGATGCCAACATACTGTATCTGCTCCATCTGCCAGTTCTCATCTGCCCCTCATTTGCTACCTGCAGGATCCTCCCAGCTCCAAGGGGGTGTGGGGGGGCTCGATTCTTAACCATGCCCCCCCCACCTCCTCTGAAATTAAAATGCAAAAATGCAGCCTGCCCTATGAGATTCCTCACCCTGCTCCCCTAAAGCATCACTCTGAGCTCTTGACAGCAAGTGGGTGACTTCTGACAGGTCACATTCATCTCCTGGCTGGGAAAGGAGGCAGCTTGACAATAGAGAACATGTGTCCATTTTAGGACAAGCCTTAACTTGTCTGACCCCCTCATTTGGGATGCACCCAAAGAAATGCCATCCTTTGGTTAAAGAAGTTTATTTCATCTTCTCAGACAGGAATTTACCCTCTTGTGAGTTTTCCAGGCCTGACTTGTAAGAACAAAAGTAGACATGATTGTGTTTTGTTTTTCATATAAATAATGAATAGAAACATTTGTCTTTGATTCTAGCAATCTGCAGTGTTGCTCACGTTGCTTGGTGGGATGTACTGGTGGGATAGATTCAGGGCTTTTTTGGGGTTCCTTTAGGGCGGCAGTGAGGATAAATGTGTTATTGTCTGTGTGTGATTAGGTAGTTCTGTTCCATTGCTGTTGCTTCCATGTGAAGATTAAATAAGAGCCAGCCCACTTCAGAAACGTCTTTGATAGATGATATGAATAGCTGAATTCTTTTATACTGCTTTGAAATGGCTCAATCTGGTCACATTAATAATAGGGATCATAATGGGGACATGGTTAAGCAGGAAGATGGTTTAGTTTACATTTGGCAGTGGTGTTCGGTTCTTTCACAAGGGTTGTTGCTGTATTACACATTACATTGATTGTTAGAAAACCACACAGCTTTACCCTGTGATGTGCGTGCCTGAGACAAAGTTGGCTATAGCGCAGAGTTGAGTTGGCTTTGTCTGTCCCTGCATTTTCTGTGTAAGAAAGACAGGATTAGGAAGATTAGGAGATTAGGTCTGGCAGGTAGAGTTTGTGTGCATTTGTAATCTGAAGAAACTTTGCATTTACAGATGCCTTCAATATTTGCTTGTATTTGGTGTGTTTTGCAGAACCATTTTTGAAAGAAACAGACAGTGTGCTAACGTGGAAAATTAATCCATTAATAATAATTATCCAATCCTTATGATCCCATTTACACCTGGTATTTAAAATGTGACCTGTATCTGGACATGTTATCCATATAATAAACCTGGTATTTTTAACGTTTTCTTGTTCTCCACATTGAGATCAGATCTCTGTTCTCCAGAGCAAAACCTGCACGAGCACTGTCAAGTCATGCTATGATGTTAGCAACATATTCTTGTCATAACAAAAGCCCATTTTAACATTAGCTCACCTTTATCAATTGAAGTCAAGTCTGTGTCTCTATCGGTGTCTGTCTCTGCTTTGTCTAACTTTAATGTTGCTGTGATGTTGGACAGATATGGTCCAGCTCTTCAAAAAATAGGCAAGTTATTCTTGATGTTGTCATTGCAGCCAGGTCCACTGACAACCTGCTCTACTATTTCTTTTGAAATGTCTTTGTAAATTTCTGTAGGAACTATCCAGTTTTAGTTTGACAGCACTGGCATCACATAAAGCTATTAAAGGGATGTCTCAAGTCTTGTCTCATTGTTTGATACCCCAATTATGTGAATCTTCCATTTCTTTTTCATTAGGTTACCTAACCTGTCATGTAAGTGCCCAGAGTCATTTGTCGTCAGAATGACTGATGATGTAGGTACAGATGTAAATCATAGATGTATTAAGAGAGCTGTCAATATGTAATAATACATCCATTATGCAAGTACACTATATGGATTGTGTTTACACCAACAAGCCAGACTACCTCCAGGTGTGAGGCAGATCCTGTTGAAGCTGATCAAAACACATGTATGCCATTTTCCTTATATGGATCTGAACTTTTCTGGATACAGATTGAGTTTTAAGACCAGATGTAAATGGGTTCTTTTTCATTGCTCATCCAGGTCATGGTTTAAACATTATTCAACCTAAGATTTTCTCAAATATGCCATACTTTTATGTTTTTATGATTGCCTGGAACTAAAGACAGATTTCAGGGCCAAGATCTAGACCTCTGAGTACTCAGTCTGAGCAGTGTGCTACAAACACAGTATTTGCCTTCTAAACTGATTTTCAGTTTCACAAAGCATTCATTCATTGCGTTCACTTTTGACATGTAGCCTGCACATGCTCACAACAGCAGGGTTAAATGGGTCAGACCTACTCATCAGTGTTGACGTCTGTGAAGTACCTGCTAAAATAGTTAGTCAAAGCTGCATGAGGAAAAGTGATGAAGTCATACACAACATTTCACTGGCAAACTGTTTCTGTCCCAAAACTCAGTTATTAGTGTGAATGTGTCACCTATTGAAAACAACAACATTTGAGTGAATTGTGATTGATATCACAAAATATACTTGTGTATTTCTTTGGTGCAATATATAGCCTGAGACTGAGGGATGCGTGTGGTGTTATGATTCGTACTGACCGTTAAATCACATTTCTCATCTTCGTCATTGCAAATTCATCACACATTGCAAAATACTGTCTGAAATGCAATGAATAAGAAAAATTGTTTTATTTACTTGCATTCACAGTCAGCATGCAAACATTTGACCTATCAGGTGGTACATGGGCTATGCATTCACACCATTTGGCCAATCAGATAAAACTCCAGCAAGTCATCAACCACAGTCAGACTGATTGGTGACAATTTGTTTTCGACTGCAAGGTTAGTTTGTTTATTTATCAAGTCATAGTCATAACATATTTTTTAACCTTTTCATCGTTGGGCGTACAACAGAAGAAGTATAAGGCCAATATGCAAATGTATGTAAATATGTATTAGACGTCATTTTAAAGGGAACATCTTCTAGTTTCTGTGCTTAGCATGCAGTTAATTGACTTCATGTAAAACAGCTTCAGAGTGTTAAAACACAACCTAAACTACATTAGTTTAAACATGGTTCAATTGTAACCCTAACCCTGGCCCTAACTCAAAAAATGGGTTGCTGGTGACCTGGTGGATGTTCAAAGGTTAACAATGTTGTCGCACTTTGTAGTTTTTACTAGTTATTAGAAAAGGCTAGTTATTATAATTATAAAAGAAGCTTTTCTTTCTTTTTAAAGCTTAATTTCCTAGATAAACATTATCTGAAAAATAGCAACAATTTTTGTGGTAGATAATCTATCCTATTAATAACCAATATTTCTTAATTGCGTACCTGTAATTTCCATGATGACAACAGAAGTCATTTTCATCTTATCTTCGTCACAGTAGACACATTCTGTTTAGATTTTTACATGCCATTGACTCATGTCATTGATCTCAGCAATGTCAACACTGTTCTTTTTTTTGCAAATATGCAAGAAAAACGAGCAATATTTTGAGTCACCTCATCTTTCAAGAGACAGAGTTGCAGTTAATTGATGACATCCATCTTTGCGTCACTCTCAACACCACTAGCCTAAGTGTGGTGAGTGTGAGCATGTGTGAAAATGACAGCAAGTGTTCTAATGAGGAGCAGCAGGACGAGAGCGCTTATCATACTTATGTGAAATAAATCCATGCTCTGATTGATGCTTCACAGCTTGGCTGATCCGCAAATCAGCATGTGTTGAGGGCTCTGAGCTGTATGTTTTCAGGGTTAATCTTAAATTATATGGGTTTTTTTTCAATTCCTAGATGCAGCTACAAGTTAAAGCTGGTGTTGTATTAGCTACATCTAAGACTTAAAGATTTTTGAGTGTGGCTTGCATCATCTGTACAAATAACTATAATGCACTTATATTATGTACCAGATGTACATTTAACATTTTTAATGACTTTTAAAGATGGTTTTTAATACTTATTGACACACATTTTGCAGGTCTGTCTTGTAGCTCAGTCTTTGTTTCCTTCCTGAAATTATTTACTTGAATGAATCTTTATTTATTTTGAGGTGGATCTCACATATCAGAGGACATCAGAAGTCCATCACTAACCAAACCTCTGATTTCCCCTCTGTTACATCTGTGACCTCTGATAACAAAAAACAGTCATTGTCTGGTCTTTAACTCCATTCAGAGCCCACAGGTTACAGAAAAAAAAATCAATACGATGTGTTTTGTCTCAATGTGCAGGCCACTATCTCCACAAGCAGAAGCTTCTAATTAGTCAGGGGCAGAGTGGATCATCCAGTGGTACTGTTTTCCTGAGCTGCTTTCTCTGAGAAGTAACTGTTTATAGATGTGTTAAAGCCAAAATCAATGAATCACTTGTATGTGCTCTGTCCTTAAATATGAGTAGACAAATGTCTGTTGTCTGACAACTGTTCAACATAGAAGTTTAGTATTTCATGCTCACCTGTGAGATATCACTTTGACATTTGAGGTGCTCATATTTACAAAAGTATTTTCTTAGAAAATCATCACACAAGCGTTCACAAGCTTAGTGCTGCTTCCATGTTCCCAGTAGATGTGGACAGATGGCATAGCTTGCTTGTACTTCCTGTAGCTACTCAGGGGTGACGAGCTGGCACTCAGAGACATTCTCCAGCTCCTCTCTACCATGGATAAACTGCTCACCTGAACTCTCTTGCTCCGGTTCGTGTTCATATGGCCTTTGATGTGGACTGTACAGGGTCAGCCCCTCCGTGTCTTGTGTTTGACCTGCAGGGGCATGTTGAATGGCTTCCCCTGTCCGTGATTCGTCCTTGGGGAAAACACACATATTCACTACAACAAGCTCTCTTGTTGCCGGTCTGTGTGAAGGCATTCCCACCTGTGACTAGGGCTGTAAAACAGGCAGAGGGATGAGTGTAATATCAGTCTGGAGGCTGGGCAGCACCTCACAGAGACAGGGAGTGAGCAAGCTGCAGATCTAATGTCACCTATGGGCCTGCTGGCTGGGAACGACTGTCTAATATGATACACATGTGCTATATCCTGTCTGAGCCATTGCCTGGCTTTGTGGCGCTAAGTAGAAACATGGAGGGATGTGTGTCTATGTGTGCATATTTGTGTGTAAGGACAGCTGGAGAGTGCTCTAACCATTTAATGATCTTCTTTGGTGTTTTGCGTGTTAGCTGGAAGTCATATTGTTAGCTTTTACTGATTACCTTTAAGTCTGTTGTCACAAAGTTGCTGTTGTCTGCTAAGAAAAGCATAATTTTTCCTCTACAATTTTTGGATGTACAGAAACAAAAGATTAGCATGAAAATACCTTTTAATGATTGTTTTAGTTATAGAGCCTTTGTCTAGAAGGTTTGTTGTTTTGCAAGTGGCAACGAAGCTGTCAGCAAATAGGCTTTGTGTACAAGTTGGGTGTGTTGGAATGTGTGTGCGAAGCGAGACCTTGGCATTAACTTACGTTTTATCTCTAATTAACTCTCAAGTGGTTACTGATTGACCCTGTTACACCTGGGCGGATATGCCAGAGCTTTTAGCAGCTCCGTAAAAGGAGAACAGCTCTTTTGATTTAAATCCACCTTGAGTCTCTAACTTAACCACTGGGCAAAAGAGTTTAGAAAGCAACCCTGGCTGACACGGTGAGCCAAGATTATTCCGGAAGTGGAGCGGTGTAGAGAGCACATTAGTGTATCCCCAGGGTCTAACGTGATAATACCAGTCTGACTACCTGGGATTCATTTCATATCCCTCCCCTAGTGACCAAAATAGCCAGGCTTTGATGACTTGAAATTAATCACCAATTTGCAAAGTCTATAACTTTATCTTCAGCTCTTTCTTAAGCTGTATGCTGATGTCTAGTGCCAATTTAGGGCAGTCATCAACCAATTTTAGAGTTAATTAGGAGATGGTACCTGGTCAATTAGGAGAATAATTGGAAAGAAAGGGGGCTGACTTTTATGATAAATCCGGAAGTAAAATCCACGTAATAAGGACCTTTGACATCTAATGCTCTTAATTAGTGAGTTTTCTTTTGTACAAAGTCTTGCCTTATACACTGTTTATCCTTAAATTATTAAAGGGATCATGATTCTTTGCTTGGTTTGTGAACTGCACCATTCTGCTTGGGAGACTGATTACCAGAAGCTCAGCAAGGGCTTTTGGGAGCCACATGCCTGGGTTGTGTAGAACGCTGGTCTCCTGAGGAGAGGTTAAAGAGAAGAGTCAGCACCTCCCTGGGAGCTGCAGACTTGCTCTCTGCCACCATGTCATCCATCCTGGAGCCTAATCGAGTTATCATATCAACAAATCTCCCATCAGGGGCCCCACAGCTGACAGTCTCAGAAAGACACCCACAGGAGGGCAACTAATTTTGAGCAGCAGGGCGTTGCTAAGAGAAGATCTGAGGCACCTGTAAAGGTCTCCTCTACTGCCCACGGAAAGGGCACTCCCGCTGGGTATCACACTGTTCTCTGGCCCCTGGTCTGCCATGAAGCACAAGAGCAGGAAAATGGGAGCAATAGTTAATGGTGTTCACAATAGGCTGAAGACACAATAGAAGCACTATATCACCAAGACTGTCAATAAATTTAAAAGCAACCCACAAACAATTAGCTGAAAGGGCAGCAAGGTTTCATGGCCATAGGCCTCAGCTCTGCAGGGCAACGGAGACAACCTGTCCACCCACGTGCAAGTGGCAGCTGGTGATTCTGTCCGGAGAATACGTTCAGAGACTCCTGTGGATCACTGCATGACCTTTAAGTATATCCCTCAAAAATAAACCACATGCTGGGCCGTTCCTTCAGTCACAGGATACTTTCTGACTTGTTGAATGCGGGAAATATCGGCCAATACTTTGTCTTTGTGACTATATAGAATTGTGTAGTTTGTTCACTCCGAGGACATTGTTAGCGATATGAACCAGCCAGCTGTTTACCTTGATGTCTGTGCCAAACGTTTACTTTGTGTGATGATACAAAGGAAATCTAGCTGTTATGATGATAACTTCTAACATTTGAATATCTTTTTCTTAACAAACTGCTCCACTGTGCCTCTTTAGCTAAACAAGGCTAAAGTGAGTCATCAGCAAATCCCAGATAGCATAATGTCTTTCTTAATTTGATTTCTGTGAGATCATTTAAAAAGGCTTTGTTTCCATTGTCCATGTAGTCCTAAAATCATCCAACATGAAAAACAAATGCCATCTTTGATTTGGGCAAGTGGGTATGAAGTCCATCTGTTCACAATACCCTAAATAGAACAAAACGCCCCTCAGGGCAATCAGAGCTCGCCTGCCTTCCATGACCAGAAAAGTTGTGAGACTCTAAACTTACTTCTGAAGTGTCCCAGTTTGATGGAATCACTTAAATAGGTTGGCAAGCGATAAACAGTTCGCGACAGGATGACAGATCAAGCTCGTCTTTTACTTTTGGCAACAGATAGTTTTGAAACCACATTTCAAAAGATGCAAGTTAACACAGGTTTTATTCATTAACAGAAGGTTTCAGGGGAAACATGTGCAAAGGAAAATAAAAAGATGACTCAATGGCATCTGATTTGTGAAATGAAATGTATACAAAATATGAAAAGCTTGCAGCTCAAGTAAAGAAGTTCAAGTCAAATGCTAGTTGTGGGGTTAAGCAAAGCTTGACCATATTGTGCCTTCAGAGAAACAAACAAAAAAAACTTTGGCCAGATTTAAGTGCAGCCTCTTAGCTTTCTCCCTATCCGTCATGTCTATAAATCATTTGTCTGACCAGTACTGCTCCCCACTGCTAACCAACTCAACTCACTGGCCAGGACCCAGGCCTGTGTCCGGATAAGGCCCTGACCCGTGAACCTTGGCCGGAGCCCCTGGGCCAATGGGGTGAGGCCATCAGAGTTGTGACCCCCAGCAGCCAGGGCTACCTGCTGGTCTGGCATAATGCAATTGGACACAGTTATCAGAATGATGGAGCACAAGGAATTCTCCACGCTGACCACTCCAATGGGTACTGACCACTGTGGCTAACATTGACTTTAGCTCCAACAGAATGTAAGAAAATGGTCCTTTTCATATTATGTCACAGATGCCTTTTTTGTGTTTTTTTTTTTTTTTTTTGCCTCGCTATCCATATTGTGCTTTAAAGTCCTTTAGGTGCTGCAATTGAAGCCCTTTTCAAATAGACAGGCAAAAGAAGGTACTGTTGTAAAGGGGAGTTGTTTTCAAGCTGCCTATCTGCTTTGTGTTTGTTAAAGCATTGAAAACAGTCTTACATAAAAGCCACACTCCCTTCAGATTTGCTCAAAAAACACAATAAGCAAAACATTTAAAATCAAGGAAAAGATTTTACTTAAAGAACAAGCCATTCCTTCCTCCATTTACATGTAATGCAATCATTGCTGTTTGCCCCAGGTCTTAATTCATTTACATTGTCATGTCAGGTACTAGGTAGGCCCAGACTCAGGCTCCTGCTGACATTTCCTTACTTTGTCTCCACCTCTGTTTTGTTAATGTCATGAGGTTCACACTGCTAGTTTAATTACTAACATTAGACCAAACTAAGAATGACTCTGCAGGTTGCTCACCACATGCTGCTATCAAGAGAAAAGGTGGCCCAGTGGTCCTCTGCCTGGTTCTGTGTAAACTGAAGGTATGGCAGGGATTCAGTGTATTCATGCAGGTGTTCCTCCCCCAAGCAAGCACACACACCTGAGGGACCCCTGACAAATCAAAACAATTAGTATCCCCTATGCCCTGCAGAGTTTAACTCTCAGTGCAAACAAATACACCCAACTGACAGGCAGCTTAGGCAAATGACTTGCTTGGGGAGCAAGCTGAGTCTCTCTGGACGGAGTGAATTTCAGCTTGGAGCGCTTGCATTACAGAGCACTATGAGAAAGAGAAGTACCTGGATATAGCTCACCTGAATTGACCAGGAATATGCTGGGGAGGTATTTATTGTTTTGTACGTCATAGATTTATATGGCCAAGTAAAGATGATGGGACATTATGTAGTGAGCATGGTACAATGTGACAGACATTTAATGCAGTGGAAATATCACTTCATATGATAATTTCATATGACTACTGACAGCTACAATACTTGAAATTATTTTATATGATGTAAAACTATGCTGTTGTTCATTAAATGAATGGATCAGCAATAGCAATCAGCAGAGTTTAACTTTCTGCAATGACCATCATCCATTTTCCAAATGTTTTATACTGACACCTAATGATCAAATTAGTCAGACACTTACCTACTCATGATGATTGTGTGATTAGCCCTGAGACACATACTAATTGCAAACAGTTATATATGTTTTTATGTTATTATTTATTTCATGTTTCTACAAATAGCACATAGAGAAACGTTGTAATCATTGAAAATGTTCATTCATTAGTTAATTAATAGATTTAGCACCCACCAAGGAGGTCATGTTTTCAATATTGTTTGGGTTTTTTTCTAATATTGCAAGATACAGTAAGGTATCTCTGGGACCTTGGTAGAGATTTGTACTCTTAGGCCCTGTTCAGACCAGACCCTGTTTGGTATTCTGATCTCAAGTGGCCAACTCTAAGTGTACTTGTTCAAACCTGCCATTAGAATTTGCCTCCACATGCGTCTCCAATGATCACATGAGACTGGATCTCACCTCTGTGCTCTATATGCAAACAAGTTAATCTATTACCTAAAACATAGTAATTTTTGGGGTTTTTTGCTTAGTAATGTTTAATTTACTGTGTGGCTCAAAGACTAGCACACAGCTTTTAATGAACCATATTAAGATTGAATCTTAATGCACTTATATAGGGAATAGGCAAATACATCATGGCGCATTGCATTCTGGGTAGCGGCAGCCATAGGTGGGGTCACGCAGTTGTCTCTATAGTTACCATTAGACGGAGGCATCGATAGTAAGCAGTAGTTACTAGAGCGATAACAACCAGCATTTACTAGAACAAAATGCCAATGGAATGCATTCAGATAAAGAGCAGCTCAACACAAAAGCAAAGGAGCTACTTGAAGAAAATATCAGACATTTATAACAACCACATCAGGTGATCTGAACAATCTGCCTCACGTAGCATTTCCAGGTGTACTTGAACATTCCACTGACACTTTACCAGTTTTATTCGCACTAAACAATATTGAGTGTTCACAAGAGATAAAGACATTCAGAAATGAAATTGCGCTTTCGAACATTTAATGCAGTAATGCAGCGTGCACAGTTATAATAATATTCAGTTCAAGGTTTCATAACAGATACAGTGTTGTTGTGAACTTGTAGAGTCTCTTTTCATCCAGTTAAATCTTTCACTGTGTGTTGCTTTGACTTCTGTGCCTGAGGATTAATGAGGTAACACTACCCAGTCAAGATGACATTCTAACTCATAGACTGGATTTCCTGGAAAAAACAAGCAGGATTTATTTGATTAGCAATGTAGCTATGTAGCCAGCCATTTTTGCTAAGTTAGCTGCTAAGGAGCAAAACAGTGCTAAACAACGTAGCTAACGGTAGGCACACAAAAGGTAGACGTTTTGATTACAACTTACCAGAGTGAAAATGCAGTGCACACAAACACAATGTCAGGAAATATTACTGAAAGTGATGTTTTTTCGTCTTACAGTGTTTACTCATACCATACGATGTTAACTTGCTGACTTGAGTTGCTTTCAACCTGGAAAACTGAAACATTTTACTCCATTTGCGATGTGTTTTCCACGCCAGTCGTGAGAACGGTTATGGGAGTTGATAACATAGCAAGCGTGCACCATTCCACTGAATATTTAAGTTGGAAAATAATATTAATATCCACAACACCACAACATCTGTCCTCATTCACTGATCGCAACCAAAACCTCCGTGACCCCAAGTCCCACAGTGCTTTGCGGCATGACGACACGATCCCATTCTCTATATGTACATGAATTTCTACCACATTATGTGAACTGTGGATATTCTATTCTATTCTATTCATCCCAGTGCACAGGGCAGCACTACACAGATGAAGCACTCATGTGGACTTTGAATGTTGGTTAAGTGAATGGATCTCAAAGCATACTGAGGGTGTGTTTTATTTTTTTAAAACCTTTATATAACCAGGAAGGACTTGTTGAGATTAAAAATAATGTTTTCTAGAGTTTGTTCATATCTTGCATTAGAGCTGGCCACTTGTGAGCAGCTGAGTGAGGACACATGTTCTGAACAGGGTCTCAGAGTGCCCTTCCAGTTTTGGTATATAGATAAGATTAAACAAACCTTTATCATTTAATCCATATATTTCTCAATTGTTTTTGTACTCTTAAGTGTTTTTGCACATACTTGGCCCAGTAAAAAAGCCTTCAAATAGTCATCAACCCCGGTGGCCCAGTAGTTGAGTGGTTAAAGGCATTAACCTGGAGCTGCATTGATTCTGGTTCCATTCCTGGTCCAGGCAACCTTCACTGCATGTCATTCTACTCTTTCACTGCTCTTATTTCCTGTCTTCTCTCTGCTATCGGCTGTCAACTATAGGTTGGAAAACACAACACAAATCAGTCTGTACTGACCAAATGTTGCAGTTCATACGAGAAATGTGCAGTCCTTGAACATGTTATACATGCATATGAGCTTAGATTTATTTTGGTGATCTCAAGATTAAGAGATCATTTTCCCTCCTTTGTTGCAGAATTGGTCCTGTTTTATTTTAAATCCAATTTGTTTTCATTCTTAAACATTTTGTTTACTCTGTGTATTTCATAAATGTTGTTGAATCAGTCATAGTTTATCTTCTTTTTTGTGACCATATCCTTTATAGTTTTTATTCCCACCCCTTTGAAAACGGCTTTACAATATGAAAAACCAAGACTAACAGTTGGAAGCATTGTTTTCTCCTAAATACTGATATTCTGTCAAAAGTTTTGTGGAAATGTGCCAATCTTTTATTTATGTTGATAAGTAAAAGTAATGAATTAAATCCCTGTGACAGAAAAAATGTGGATTCTAATAAAGTTCATGGTCTGACCTTACTATGAAATTAGCCTTTGTGTTATCTTTCTATAACCCCAGGGCTTAGTTCAAAGCTTATTCAATATGGGCCAGTAGATCCCATTACTCATCTCTGGAGAAGTTTAGTTTGGGGTCCTGACACTGTGAAAGGGGCTGCAGGCTCAGTACAATGTACCCTATGTCTTTTGCAGTGGGCCAGGGTCTCCAAGCTGGACTCAGAGGAAGAGAGAGGGAGATGGGCGTGGTATTATGTTCTAATAGGCCAAGCTGGACAGACAAACTAGCAGCATCTGCCTGCTTTGTGAACAGAGCAGAATTTAATGGAAGAACTGAGCGCCAAACGTTCAGCCAGACCAGATGAGGACAGAGATGGATGGTTGAAAGGTCACAGGCTTCCTTTGGCCAACGGGTCCACCTTCTTATCTCTGACCCTCACTGGCCAATTGATTGGATGTGGGGCATTAGTCATCAGCTAAACCCAGGTCACTGCTTTCTTCCCCTGCCTTGGGCCACGGGCAAAGCATTGTCAGCCTTCATGTATGTGTATTCGTGTATGGAGATGGATGGAACGTTCAAACAAATATGTTGAATAAGGAATGTTTAGGTTATGACTAAACATTTTAATTGATATGTGAGAGTTTATTTTTTGTTCCTGTAGAAGACAGCTATGGTTATGAGCAGGTTTTACTGTGAAACCTGGTATTCAGTGGAGGCACGGATACATTAAGCAATATAAGTGTCACTTATCATTTTAACATTCTTTTTTAAATTGCGTGCTAAAATATGCCATAGGTCATATTTCTAAGCAATTTATTTCTTAAGCAATTCACCTTTTGCATCCTTTGTCATGTGGGGAGAAATGCTCTGAGATGAAGAAGATATCTGAGGGCATTTTTTTATAAAATTAGCTCTGATGGTCTGGATATTCAGGGAACATTTTTGAACGAATTACACAATTTATTTATCAGTAAAAGCATATGTAACATTAAAACTTTGAGAATTAAACAGTCAGTAGTCTTTGAATGTCTGCAAAGCTTTAAATGTGCTTCCTTTCTTGTTACAATAAGTAGTTTCGACACTAAAGAGAGACTTTTTAACCATTTCTCATCCTTAGCCTTGTCCATTACATTCCTGTCAGCCTGGAACTTGGTCACAAGAAGAAAAAAAAGACTTTTTGGTGGTACAGGCAGTACAGTACAATATGCAGACACATTGTATAATGATAGAAAATCTGCACACTGATCTGGCAATCGTAAAGCAGATTAATCCATCAGATTCACCTTGAAAGGGGCTCTAGTATACATAACGTACTGTACATATACATAGGTGTACATTTCAGGGGGATATGTCTCCCTCAATGTGAATCCAGAATACAGAAAATTTAGTACACTCAAAATTTTCAGGAAGAACCTCAAACCCTGCTATGTGTCCCCACCAGTG
>JAPQRN010022009.1:4600-23794 GCA_037367275.1 Coranthus polyacanthus | reverse complement strand
AAGACAAAAACTGACAAAACAATGTTATGAAATGAAAATGTCATAAACAATGTAAAAAAGCGAAAAAGTAAAAGACATAACATGACAAAAATGATGTAACAAGAAAAAAATGACGTAAATTTAAATTACGTAATTACGTAAATTACGTAAATTTGCCTGACATTTGTCAACATCAACTGTGTCTCCTGGGGTATATATCCTTTGATACTGCATTGATGCAATGCAGACATAGTATGCACATGTTCATACAGGCATTGCTGTCCATGTAGTTTTCTGCATCCCTGTCAGTTTCGGAATCATACTCTTAAAATAATCTGCCTGTTATTATAGGATATTTTAGAGTGAAATGTTGATATTTGGCCTCAGAGCAATTCTAGACAAAAGCTCATGGGGGATCCTCAGGAGCATGATTAAATTTTAGTAACATTAAAAGGTTCAATATGTAAGATTCCACTTTGTGTTGTATTCTGTTTTTGTCGCTTGGAGCTGGTAAATTGCTCACATTAGCTAGCTCCATCTTTAAGCTAACGACTGTCTCGGTTGTCTACATCCATGATACGAGTCTGTACACTGATTTCTAGGTTGTTTTTTCTGTCAGAATTCTTATGTCAGTCCTCAGTGCCTGAATGCTTCTCTTCTGTTTCTCTATGGCACCGTTAGCTTAGAAATGGAGTTAACTAACTTCAACAGATGATCAGCTCCTGGCACAAAACACACTCACACACACACTTCACATAAACACATGAGGATGTGTGAATCTTACATACTGAACAAACTTCATGTAAAAACTTGAGCTAAAAGGAGTGAAAATAGATTTTGATAGGAGTACATAAAGAAAGCTTGAGGGTGAAATATTTATCATGCTAAAGATGCTTTTGATTCCCACCACGATGTTAATTGAATCTTGTAGTTGTGACATTCTGTTGCTCATAAATGTTCTGTTGCTACAAAGCCAGTCCTAGACACACAACAGACCAACCACTAACACTGAAACACACACAATAAAATGTCAGTTACAGACTGGGTGTATGTTTTGCAAAATGTTTCCACAGAGCATCCCTAGCTGGACTGATCAAAAGCCTTAGTCTGTCTTTCTACCTGCCTTACAGACTTTCAGGTGACTAAGTTGAGAAGATAATAAGAGAGTCTCAACCGCAGAGCAAACAGAGAGAAAGAAACAAACACAGTGAAGCAGAACATGAAATATACATGTCAAAGGATGAGCGCGCTCCCAGCTGAAATGTCAGATGATATGCACAGCCCCGCTTCAAAACACACAGCCTGACATTTGTGTCGGTTCGGCTTTGGTAGAAAAGTGGTAAACACATGGTAAACGGGGAGCTCGTAACTGAACGTGTGTGTGTGGCATTAACAGTCTGTCAGATCTTTCGCTAAACAGGCTGCTATCTGATGTCCATCAATCAGATTTAAATGAACAACACCACACAAACACATAGAGGAAACACAGCCACAACCAATGACTCTGACCATGTTTTTTTGCTCAAAATGAGCTAATTTTTTTTTTTTTTTATTAATGAAACACATGCCTGCTGAGGGCACAATGTAAGATTATATCCCAAATCTTAAATTCAAGACAGACAGACTGATGACTTTATGTGACTTAAAGGCTAAGCGAGTAATATTTACTCAAGCTGCAGATTGCAACCAACTAAATACCCCCCTCACCCTCCCCTACAATGGCCACAAAAACACAAAAAAGTCCCTCATTAGAGCCAGTGTTTGTTTCTTGTTCTGTTTTGTTACCGTTCTTTCTTTCTTGCTAATTTTACGTTTTACATTTCACTGATGAAGCAGTTAAAGCAGGTGTTGGTCTAAATGTAAGGGGTCGGTGGGCAATGATAGGGGTGGTGGGATGGCGTTGGGTAGGTATGCTCCACACGCTAATAGTTGGTGACTGTAAGGCACCTTAACACTGGAAGACACCAGCTAAAAAAACGAAAACAGAAGAAGAAGTCCCTTCTGAGCTACAGTAGAAACATGGTGGACTCTGTGGAGGTCACCTGCGAGTCCACTGACCGGTTTCATGTCACGCCAGAGTGTTTCACTGGAGCCTTTTTGTTGTGTCTGTCCAATTTATTTTTGTCTGTTTTAATTGTGTTTATTGTCATGCTGTAGCTTACAAAGTTATTACAGTTAGATCCAGTTATGAATGACATGGAAGAAGCTAGTTCTGGGACAATTCTAACATGCAGCACAGTCTCGCATAGCCAGACCTGATCTCCACACTTGGTTAGTGCTGTGCCAGTACTGGAGATAGATCTGGCATCATCCACTATTATCCTGGAATAGGGGTAGGAGCTTTCTGGGTTGTTTGTGTACTTCTATAAATGAATCACACTCATCTGGGGCGGTGCAGAGTGCAGGATGCTCTGACGGTGTCTTTGCAAAATAGGAGAGAAGTTGTTTTGGTGGAACATGTGCACATGAGGAAAAGCGTCATGGTATTGAAATGATTAAATCACAAGAAAAAACTCCACATAAAAAAACGTGCGTCTTTGTCAAAACTTGCCACTTTCAGCATGTAGTTGCAGCTCGTAGGTTGTTGTTCTTTCACATAGCGAGGGGGACGTAGTGGTAACATGCAGATAGCGGAAGGAAGGAGAATGATAATCACTGCACAACTGAAAGACACTTATTCATCCTGTGAGCCAGACATGCAACGTGACTCGTCTGGTTGAGACACGAGCATTGTGTAGAGTGGCAGCGATCAGCTCCAGAGGATGTGTCATGTTACGACAATCTCCAGGAGTTACAATGCTAAGGAGAGTTGAAATCTACCCAGAAAGTCACTAGATGTTTTTGTAGGCCTTTTTTTAAAAAAATCGCTGCCAAAGGACTCTTAAAAGTCAGCAAATCTAGCAAGAAAAACACTTAAGTTTGCAACACTGTTCACTGTAGCTCCTGCCTCCCAAAATAGGCACAGTAGTTTAATTGCTTAAACGTAAACAAACTGTGCCTGAAAACTGAAAATAATAAATCAAATAGTCTATTCCAAAATGGACAGTACTATCAGAGGTTCTGTAGAAGGCAGCTACGCCACATGGTGTCAGAGAATCTAGATGAAGAAATAGAATATAATACTCATAATTATGCTTCTACTGTGTTATTGTGTGTATAATCACCTGAAAATGAGAATAATTGTCTCCCTTGAAGATTGAGTCGTTACAGTACATTACTGTCACCTGCGATGTTTGAGTGTGGAACAGACTTTATATCCTCTTAACTCAAAAGTCCAGAACGAACAAAACAAACACTGACTCTAATGAGGACTTCCATGCTTGTTGCGGCCACTGTACAGGAGGGTGAAGGAGGTATTCAGTTCATTTCAATTTCACTGCAAGATGTCACTAAATATCACACACTGAACCTTTAAATTGTGTATTGCCACAATTTGCACAGAGGATATACAGTTTTTTAATGAAACATGTTTGACGAAGGTGATAAAACAAGGCTCTTTAAGAAACATTTGGCATTTGATATAATGGTACCTCTAATGCACCTCCAGCTGAACCGACTCTGCACAGAATACTCACTTTGTCCTTGCATCCAGGTTTCTACCCTTATTATCCATCACATCCAATCCAAAGGATGAGGCCAAGAACAGCACACTACTCTAGTGGAGTGGTGTGTAGTAGTTGTAAAATAAGGCAGTTTAATGCCTAACAGCACTTCTTTTAAGAGTTCACTGCCAACTGAAAGGCTGTCAAGTCACTCAGTTCATTTACTTCATATCTCCACTGTTATTTGCTTGCTGTCTGTTAAGTTTATATACAGGAGCCAGAGCATACACTGCCAGTAACCTAAACTGATGTGACTGAACTGACAGAATTGCAGCTGTGAGTATTTTTTACTGAAAATATAATGTTATTACTTGAACTGGGATAAATGTTTAACTACAGTATATAAACCAATTTAACAATAACTTTTCTTTTGAGGATTACAAAAGTGAACTGAGATATGAATAGGAGTGGGAAAACTAAAAACTGAAGTAGAAGTTTTTGTTTTGTCACATTATTTTATGTTTTAGTTATAAATTTACATCTGGTGTTTTTGGACCAAAAAGTTCAGGAATATCCGGCCAAGTCATTAACTCGTCACAGCTGCCACTCCAAAGTCAACAGAGAATGAAGAGGCACGCATTGCTTTTTGTCACACTACACCCACTGCCTTCTGATTCAAGCAAAACCAAAAGATTCAAGCACAACCAGAAGTTTCTGAACTGCAACCAAAGACTTTGGCTCCGGTACACAGGAAACCAGGAGGAAAAGTTTGTAGGAGTAGAACTGAAAACAAACAAGCAAACAAAGGAAAAGTTTCTTTTTTACTTTTGTTATGAGAACTTGATCACATTTGCCGTTTCAGTCAAAATAGTTTTTGCCCTCCAGAATTATTCACCTTACAGAATACCTGTAAGGTGAATAAGAATAAATAAATAATAAGTTTTAGTTTCCATTAATTATAAGTTTTGGTTTCAGTTAATTAGCATTTCATGTCAAAACATTACTTACCATATATAAATGTTTAAACTGTTATATTTGACTGCATATTAAAGACACAATAACACCACATTAACCAGAATACATCTATATGCAGCTGATTTTTGCACTTATTGAAACACAGCAGAAACCAAAGTTAAACCTGCATTTCCTTGAATGTCCACCAGAGGCTGACTCCAAAAGCAAGTTAATCCCCATTGACCCCCATGTTAAAATGTCCAACTTTACAGCAGAGATAAACATGTTTACAGCCAAAAAAGAAAATGGTACAAAAGAAAATGTTTGGGCCTCTATAGCTAATATCCCCAATCATGACAACTGTAATGTAGTAAATATTTCATATAACTCACCTTAAATCATATTAAGGTTTAAAGATATGCATAATTAAGGCTGTGGCCACTTTGAGTGTCAGGTGGGTGGCATACGGGTAGTGTTGCCAACTTTTTAGACTCCCCTAATTTTCAAAAAAGCACCTACCAACAAATCTTTGGACTTTTTGGGCAGATTTCAACTCCTTTAGAGAGAGAAATGCTTCTCAGTAAATGAATCACACTCTGCACTAACTGTGTTCAGTGAGAGCAACAGCATTTAGTCGACCAATCAGAAGTCACATAGACATGTGAATGAGCTGTGAATGACCAATCACTGATTCCCTTTATTTGCCAGGGAACACCTTCTCCTTTGCCAAGAGTATAGAAACATCAGTGCAAGTTCTTTATCTTTGTTCTAAATTACTAACGAGTATTTCACAAAATACAGTTTCAAATACATATAGTTATGCAATGATGTCCTGAACCTTAGTGTCTGACATCATCTAGAAACCTTTCAGGCAGGATTTGGCTACTTTGTCATTTGAGATACTAACGATACTGTCAGAAGATTGAATGTTTCATGACATTTACGATACTTCATTACATTAACTGGCCTGTTAGCATAACTTGAATGCATTAGCTAATGTTAGTCGCCTATTCAGTAATTTCATATTGTGTTATAGGTCTCTCAGCTAGCCTGCTAATTAGGTGAGTTAGCACTAAAACATTTTTTTATACATTTTACAAAGTTCAAATTACTTTTATCAAACACGATAAAAGTAATTGTACACGTTACCATTTATCAAGTAGCAGAAATTACTTGATGGCATTTATCACAGTGCTAGTTAGCAGTGTGGGCTATGTTTGGAGTAAGGTAGCATTAGCTTAGTGACTTTCACTCTTCACTCTCCAGCTCCACCTTTGTCCACTACGGAACCTTCTGGCTCCAAGGATTACCCCACTTGTTAGTGTAACTTACCTACATTAGCTAATGTTAGTATTAATTCGACATTACATTATATGGTCTGTTGACAGCCAGCTAATTAGGCAAGTACTAATTACCGTGTTAATACATTACATGAAGTTGACATTATCAATAAGAACCATAACTGTATGTGTTAATATTTTCCAAGTAGCTTAAGTTACTTGGTGGTGTTTCACTAAACAGTGTTAGTGAATAAGTGGTCAGTGTTTTCGGTAAGTTAGTGGTAGCATTAGCTTGGTTAGATTCGCTCCTCACTCTTCCATAGCACCATTATCTTGTCCAAATACAGTCACTTTTGGCTCCAGAAAAGCAAGCTAAGTCCACTTCTTTTATACCGTCTATGATTAGCAGGCGGCCTCTATCTAGATGTTATATGAGATACCGAGTCCACTGCCCTTCTGCCAACCATAACACCAAGCAGGTTTTGCTTGCATAAAATACTGCTGCAATTGCTTCTTCATCAATATTTAATATTATCCGTCTCCTCGTTAGATCATTCCATTCTCTCCTTCTGTGGGGAGGAGGCGGAGGAGGAGAAGAAAGTTAAAAACAACAAGTGAGATCTAATTAACAACAAAGATGAAGGAGCTAAAACCATTAAAGGAGAGAGATGAACTCAAATAAAAGAAAGCAAGAGAGGTAAAAACAACAGAAGGGGGAGAAAAGCTGAATAAGAAAAAATACAGTAAATGTAGTGAGTTTCTCCAGGACCTGGCAGCTGACCCCAGTCTGCCGGCCCCACACCGACACCGCTGTCACAGAAAACTCATAAATAGCATTAAGAATGCATCAGAGCAGCGGTAGACCTGCTCCTAGTGTGAACTGGGGATGAGAGTTATGTTGTGGAAAAGAATGGAGCGCGTCTATGAATTATTGACACTGCTGTATCAAAAGCAGCAGGAGGATAATGTTTTTGTTGTTCAGTGAAAAGCAAAAGCTGGCTGGCCAGGCTGGAGACTGTCAGGCAAAACTGTCTGACTTTACCTTCCCATATAGAAATATCCAAAACCTCCACAGAAAATACAGTTTTTGCTGGCATTTTTGACTGAATTACCTGTTTACCACTATCCATTACGCTATATTTTACTATCTTTTTTTTTCATTACAGACATGTTTTCCCCCTGGAACTCCACGCTTTTGCAAATTTTTAATATATTCTCTTTAATGACAGAACAAGAATCCTTCACAAACTACTGCAACTGGATTGAAACCTGGCAAAAAGTCCCCAAAAACCAGCCATTTTCTGAAATTCACCCTTGTTATGTTTTCCAAACGAGCCTTGAGGTCACTGTGTTCTTGTCATCGACTGAACAGTCAATGGCTTTGGCTTATACTACACTCATAAAGTGCATCTCTTTCAGTGCTGCACGTCAATACCCCTTGGCAACTGACTGGCCTTCGTTTCATTTCCTGCCATGTCAGTCAACAAGACAGAGACAATTGAAGTGAAATCCAGGGAAGGTTTCAGCAAACAAGCTTGTGTCAGACTATTTTCAGGTCCCTCCAGGCCAGGAGATTTTCAGAACTGGGCCACGGAGCTTGTTCGTCTTTCCCGGTCGGCACAAATCCTGTCTAATGTGTGTAATTAACCCACTGATGTGCTTGACCTACAGAAGAGTGAACACTTCTAGCTCAGGCAGGATCTGAAAAATGTTTTCAGCATTTTGTTGAAGGCTGCTTGTGCTTGTGTTATGCTCTTTTCTACATGCTTCTATCTGCACATGCATTTCCAGTATATGTTAAACAGTTTCAGTATCACATATCCTTTTTGATCTTCCACATTTTGACTCTACACACTAAACAAAAAAGATCTGTTAGGTACAGGCTTTCATAGTCAGAGTCAATATTATATTTAGCTATTAGAACCAGAAGTGGCAAAAGTACACACTTCTTTACTTCAGTAGAAATACTGATACACCTGTTAAAAAAGAAAAAAAAAGACTGGTAAAAATAGTAGTACTGATGCAAAACAAGTCTCTAATGTTGTTTCCATCTTGTCTTTTATGTCCTGTTTTTTTGATTCATCTTTTACATAATTTTTAGCATATTTGGTCTTTGTCGTCATTTTCCTCTTATGTTTATTGCGTATGTTATTCACTGATAGGTAAATCAAGAGATCATCTTTTCTATGTGTTCCATCCATTTAGGTTGAAACCATTGTTGATGTTGTAAGGGTGTGCAATGATGCAAAATAAAACTAATGGATAATATACCTCAAATGCATTATATCTAAAGTAATGAACCTGTTTCAAAAACATAAGGAGTAGAAAGTACTATTTCCAACCTCTGATTAGAACAGTCCTAAGCAATGGAAATGTTGCATTGATGGGGAAAAACCCTTGGCAGACAAAGTATGGCAAAGCTAACTACACAAAGTGTCAGTAAAATCCATCTATTACTGGATCTCTTCTCCTCTGACTTCACCCAGATTCTTTCAACACTCACTTTAATCACACAACAGACATAAACTAGAGTGTGCAGACGTGATCCTTCTTTGTAAATGCCAGCTTTTACGAAAAGTGAAAACCTAACCTTTTTTTCTTTCAACCCTCTTCTAAGCCATTGACTGGAGGTTGTATTGTCCATTTTGTTCCTTTTCACCCCAGAGAGAAGCACAGATTAGGACCACTTTCAGACCAAATCTGCTCCATCTGTCAGTGCTATTAGAGCAACTGACCAGCATCCCTGCCTCAGACCATCTCACACATACATGTATTTTACCCACCAGCACCATCTCTTCCACTGCTATCACCGCCAATCTGGCTCCACAGGCCCTCAGGGAGGTTGGGGTGCAGTTTTCAGTTAGCTGGTGGTTGGTAACAGCATAACGGTAATTCAAACTATGCTCACCGGAGTGTCTTGGCCATATGTGGTGTGCTTAGCGTGGCCAACGCCCGGCCGAGATGGACCGTCTGCCTTCAGTCCCATCAGACCACATCAGACACGGTGTTTGTTCCCGTCACACCATCTGCACTACCTGTGTAGCAAGACAAGTGCTACTGATGATTTTTAAAAAAAACAGAAAAAGAAAAGAAGAAAAGCTAGCAAGTGTGAAAGAAACAATTAGTTAAAGATTCAGTATGCCAGATTTGTTGATCTGGTTGTGTAAGGTAGTGGGGTATTAGTTTGTAGGGAGTTGAAAAAAAAAAAAAAGAGGGATCAAAACAAGAAAGAGAGAGAACAAAAAATATGTAGTAAGTAGGAGAGAGGGCTTAAGAAATTAAGGGGTTAGGTAGTGTGATCAAATTTACTAAATTTTAATACTAAATGTGTGTGTTTCACTATGGTGGTATAGTTGTTTTTGTGGCATTTGCTAACAGGTCGAAATTGAGATTGAGGTTTGTGATCAAATTTTCAGAAAAATTAGTTGCTTTCTTAAAGAGGCAGTTATTTAAGATTCACGCATGTTTTTGAGTTTGTGTTGGAGTCCTTTCTGACATTAGCTAACACCCTTTCTAAGCTAATGACTGTCTCGGCTGACTACATTCATGATAACAGCCACCATACACTGATTTTTTTGCACAGGGCTCCACGATTGAGAGGATTGTTTTTTCAACAAAAATTCCAAGTTCTTCAGTGCCTCTCTTCTGATGCTCTGTCAGCACAAGCTACCGGCCATGAGTGGATGGTGAGTTTTACCAATATAATGTATGGGAGCCTGTACTGTTGAAAACATGATGACAACTGTCATGTAACAACCTTATTTTAGCCGTAAGTCTTCCCCTAACTCTAACCAAGTTTTTTTTGTGACTAAACCAAACCAAACCTTAGCTATTACATTGTCGCAGCCTGAATGTAACAGATATTTTGTACAGTTTAACATAATCTGTGATTATGTATTTTTTTGTCATTTGTTCTGCTGCCCACATCCACCATTTTGTGAAATTTCTCCTGCTGCCTGTAGGGGCGAAAAAACATCATCCTCGACTGGCAAATCTGCAAACGCTGTCATTTTGGGAGTCATTGTGGGACTCATTGGAAATTGACATATTCTGCTGTTTAGTTATGAGGAACAACTGGGTATGTTGTTTGAGACATGTTAAAAGTTTAATTTGTAATATTTAGCAACATCTAGTGTTGAATTAGCGGATTGTACTATCCCACATTAAAGCCAGTGTTTTTCTTGTCTGTTTTGTTTTAGTTAAGGGGATATTAATTCTGGTCCACACAGTAATGCACAACACTGGATAATGCATACTATGAAACAGAAAGGAGAAGAGAAAGTCTGTTCTGAGCTACTGTAGAAACATGGTGGCATAAAATGGTGGACTCCATCAACACAACCTGCTCCCTCTTTAGACATTAAACAACTCATTGTTAGGTAAAGAAAAGAAACATGATTATTATTTTCAGGTGACTGTACACTAATCAAAACTGTATAATGAATATCATGATCCATTTGTTACATCAACTAATTATATTCCATTATTTTTAAGTTGTACACACACACACACACACACCCACCCACACAGGACCTTTAAATGGGTTGAAACATTTTGACAGACGACTAAATGATATGTTTTATTCAGCCTTCATAATTCTTGTTATGTGGTGGATTCATTGTGCTCTTCGGGTCCACACAAATCTAAGTTCCATACAGTTCAGTTACTTCTGTTAGAGCACCAACAAACTGATGAGAACAGATCTGGGCATGAAAACGCCAGTGAAAATATTTAGCTGTTAGCTAAGGGAAATGGTTTGGCACATGACTGAGCATAAGGGGCAGAGGGGCTGGCATGGACCGGAGCCATACCGTTTAACTGTTAGCAATGGGGGGGTTTAACTGGCACCAAACTGGACAGCAGACCGGGCCCAGGACTGGGCATGAGGACGGGGGAGGGAAAGCAAGCCAGAGGCTGTGCGCTTCCATGAAGTACTGCAGGGTGCCTGTTTAGGTGCCTGTCAGTTTTGCTAAAGCTGCCAAGTAGTGTTGTTACAGTCCAGTGGTTGCATCTGTCTCCTTTGTAGGCATGATTCAGACTGGAAACACAGAAGACGCTTAAGAAAGTGAGCATTACCATTAAGAGTGACAAACTAATCTTGTATTTAGTGAATATGTATATACATCAAGTGTCTTAGTAGGGACTAGTGTCTATCTGTATGTTGTGTTATACCATCATAAGTTGCCTTGGATACATTCATTATGTAGTGATATTAAGAGTGATTTTGGCAAAGCTGTACATGTTGACTACCTGCTGGGTCCAGTGACAGATGTTCTCTACTCTGGGTCCTGGGACGATGCATGGAAACATTTTTATTGAGAATAAAATGAGATTCTATTGATGTAAAGAGTAGCTGGTAACTTCAACTCAAAAAGTAGTGGAAGTTATAAAAATACATCTGTAACTGAGGGTTTTTGCCCACATGCTCATGACTATTACTAATGACTACAGTACTTAGCTTACATTTGGTACTTTTAAAGAAGCTTATAGCATGTTGCTCACAGAGCAAAGAGGAAAAAAAAACACCCATTATGTAGGGGAGACTGGGGACAGTTGAAATACTTTCTACATTTAGTTCATTACTTAGCAAGTTACTCAAAGACTATATGGACTAGAGCAATCAAATATGTATGCACTAGTAACACTTTACAAAAAGGGCACATACATACACTACATACACATACATACAAACACTAGTTAATGCAGTAAAAAGCATTAAGTAACAGTTAACAAATTATTAACACTATTTATATGTTACATTAACTAACATTAGTTAAAGCAGCTTTTAGTTTCAGGACGAGCATTCATGGCTAATTATGGTTAAGTAATGCTTATACAGTAATAGTAAGTGGACAAAGTACATAAGTACATTTTTTTCTCATTGGAATGTCTTAGCAGTGAACTCCATGACAAATATGTTTATCTATATCAACCATTTTCTAAAATTAGTGAGTATTTTAATTAACATACCTCTAAAAACCTTTCCTTTTAATGTCACCTGACTATAATAGTTCAACATGTCCTCATTTGTAAAAACAACCAAAACCCAAAACAATACAGTATAGGCATGACAAAAAATACCATTAATAGTGATAAAATACGACATAACTGTTGCATATAGGCTGTGACAATGTCATGGCTAAGGGGTGGTTTGGTTCAGGCATGAAAACAACTTGGTCAGGGTTGAAATAAGAAAGTTATATGACAAACATAACACAAATAAACACTGTTTATCTTGGGTTTGAAACAGGAAAATGAACACTGTTCTCCTGCATTTGAGTCCAAAGACTTTTAAGGTTGGATCCTATTTAACATAACTTAGCCAGCGTTGCACAATTACTTGCATATTTTATGTCCTAGAACATATATCTCTCTATGAATATCTCTTAAACTTGTGTTAACCACAGACCTTTTTTCAGGTAAGGCTAACCAAAAAAATCTGTTGAAAAACTCCATTGACTGTGAGATGGGGGAACCAGAAATGCAAAATGCTAACTCACTCACTAACGCGCTGGCTTTTCACAAATGGAGACAGTTGTCAGCTTAGTAATGGAGTTAGCTAATGTCACAAAATGAACTGCTCCCAGGACAAAACAGACTCCAGCACACCTTTAAATCAGCAATCAGCAGCGACTATTTGATAAGACCACACATCCAAAGAAAGTACAACCTAAAGGAATAGAGATCATGGTGTTCAGTTTAGGCTTGCGCTTTACTGCAGTAAATTCAGCTTTTTGGAATCTTTTAATTCTGTTGTGCACCATAGAGGGTGAAATATCCAAGTCCCCTCCTATCTTTCTTTGAGGAACATTGTGTTTTGTTGATAAACTGTCAATCCTCAGCTCATCTTTGCTCCTAAAGGACTAGATCTTTCCTTGATGCTGCTTTTGGACCAAATCATGATTACAATCACCTGTTAGCATCATCTGTTTCAAATCACAATGTGATTTCATTATTTTATGTCATTATTAGTCCTAAACTGCTCCTGTTCCAACTTCTTCTTGAATATATTTCAACCTTAATGTGATGAATGGATGTATTTACAAATCAAATGAAGTTAAAATATGTTGTGTTCATACTGTCTGCAATGAAATACAGGTTGAAGTAATTTGTATTATCCATACTGTTCCAACTATTTCTTATTTAGGGCTGTATAAACATTTCATAAATTGGGCCCTCCAAGCATTTTCTACTTGTCTTTTCACCTCAGCTTTCCTTTTCCATCCTCAGACACTCTAAGATCCTCAGACTCCTCTGACTGCAAGTTTTGACATTTCCCAGTGTTTTTTTCTCAGCACTGTTTTATTGCAGAGCTGGCCTCTGAAAGACCTTGATCTATACTGATAACATAATAGTGAGTCCAGTCTGGACGGCAGCCAAGAACCTGTTTTTTCTTACATGAAACCACTAAATATGACCCTCTGTGAAGGTTTTAATGCCAAACACCACATCAGTCGATTTTGCATGCAAAGTTACAGCTAGTTAATGTAGGCAAACTGAGGCCAGGCATTCAATAGACCATTTTCACAGCAGACATTTTGACTCGTAAAAGCAGGCAAAGCACAGGTGTAACTAATAACAATGGCTCTGTTCCATTTAGTTGCCTCAGAATGCCATTCCACTGAGTGCTTTAGGGCATTTTCACAACTCAAGTCCAAGGCAAAATTCTTTTTTTTTTTACATAGCCTTTGGCTTTGTTTGTTTTGCTTTCACATTGCAATTGTAGACTAATATGTACTACCATCGTCATCTCCCATCACAGATGGGCTGTGTCTGACGTTGATATGTTCTTAATTCGCCTAAATTTTAACTTATGTCTTCCATTTGTTTTTCTTCTTTTGCGTAACTTCCTGTAATCTGTCGAAGTCCAAGCCATCCAAAAGGTGAACCGAACCATGGGTTAGTTTGATACAGGCCAACACCACCTCTGTTGGTCGAACCAAAGATTGGTTGTTTGGTCTGTGTTACGGGGGAGGTTTCACACCTGAAAATTTGGTTTGAATCAAACTGGGAAGTCTGAAAGCACCATTAATGTCACCTGATTTATTCTACATGTGCGAAAAGACTACTGTCACCAGTATTTCAAAATGAAATGTGTTCCCGATTTAAGTAAATTAATGTTATCTGGTTGGTTTTATTGGTTATATAGAGATATCGATGATTAAAATGACTTCTTATTAAATAAATACATGTTTTTCTTTTGTAAACTGTGTCTAATATATGGTGCTAATGGAATAGGAGATTAGCTATGCCTAGAGCTATACCTTTTGTTATATTATTATTCTATCCTTTCTCCTTTCCTTTCTATTCTATTCTATATAGTTTTTTTCTATCAGTTTATTCCTGATGACTTCATATGTATTATAGTTTTCTATTTCTGTTTTAATCAAGTCTTTTTAAAAACACCAATGTATTGCAGTTCTGGGGGACTCCAGTCAAAAGCACCACACAGATGGAAACATTTAGTATGTTCCTGTTTGCCGCCGGTCCTAATTTAAAGTATCACAGACTAGCAGGGGGTTAGGGTCGTTTTGTTACATGGTAGCGTGTCCTGAACATAGTATGAGCCAAATCTTGTTCGACAACTAGTTCTATGTAGTTCTGTGTAAACACCATTCATTTTACACAATGTATGTACAAATTGAAAAATCACAATTTGAATTGCATTCATCAAACTTCATTTTGATAATGACACAAAGGCCTTTATCTACTTTTGTATTGAAAGACACTTGCAATTGAAAAGTGGAGAGAATACTTGAAGCAGAATCACATGAATAACAACAGATTGTTTTTGTGTGTTTTTTTTGTTTTTTTTGCGCTGAGCTGAGTTGCTCTTATATTGTATTTCTATAAGACATTTAAATGTGTGCTTCTCTCTCTCTGTATCTCTCGCTCACTGTTAAAATACTTTCTCATCCTTCATGTGTGTCCAACAATGTGTGCTTTTCTCAGAAAGATAATTTCAGATGCAGAGGCTGTTTGCTGAAGCTTCTACTTCTACTCATATATATTTTGCAAATACTTTTATGTCCCTTTTTTATGTACTCCTCCCCTTATCTCCCCTGCTGATGTCATCTTAAACCTCTCCCTTCCACGCTCTTCTTTTGTTCGAACTGCTTTCCAGGTACACATGGATATTCACTACAGTCAGGAAACAATGGCTCTAATAGCTTTGACCTCCTTCCTACTGATTGCTTGTAATCTGGGATGTGAAGATGATTCCGAGTTGCACTCATTAAAAAGTTTCTCTGGATCAAAGTGTAAGCTAATGTAACCATCACTGTGCAGAATACAGAGGCAAATTGGCATTCCGGAGCTGCAGATTCAGCCTATCAACATCATTTTTTTTTTTTTCCTTTGAGGAATTTGTTCTGCATTTTACACAGCACCCCCTGCATTCTGCCTTTATTCTGTGACTCCTCGTGTTTTCTCTCACATTTAACTCCATCACACAAGTAGCTAAAAAGCTGCATTTTATGAAACACATAATGCACTGATACATTAGGTAGCCAAAATATTTTCCTTTCATCTTCAACCCCCATCATTCGCTAACACTCCCTCACTCCACACTGATTTTTAGGTAGGTTTGTACTCGACCTGCGCAAATATAAAAGGATTTTGAGATTGACAACTAACACTGTTTTTTAATGTATTATATTGCTTGTTTGCAAGCAAGTGATAAATAATTAGCATACCAGATACTTCTTTGCTAAACCCTATCTTTATCAGTGACAGTAGGATTGCATTAGTGAGACATAATATTTGTGTCACCCCATCACCCGGTGCTTTTATTTCAGCATTATGTCTTCAAACACCAACAACTGGACCAGCATAATAATTACACACAAGTGATTTTTTTTACATGCATTAAAAATAAACTTTTATCCAGAGACTACAACAGGATTTAAAGCTTTAGTTTAATATGGAACAGTCCAGTTCTTATCCAGGCTCATCAGACTAAATCACAAATTGTGGAGTCCAACTGAAGGCTGAAGTCAAGCCTCAAGTTTCTGATGTATCTGATGTAATGTATCTGTTAGGCAAGCATTTTCGCATTTTGGCTTTTGTCCTGGGTGAGAACAGTGTCCACCCTTCTTTTCCTTGGCACACCCGAGGCTCTAAGAAAACCTGCAAGGTCGTTGCCTCGCCACAAAGTCAGTGGGATTTTTGGTTGATGTCTGAAATAAGTTCTGTCGATATCCTCAACCTTAGAAATTTTCATGTTTTGTTCTACGAAATAAAATACACAAGAACCCCACTCTTGAATTTTGTCTTAGGAATAGGCATCCGCTAACAAGCAGCTACATAAGACTACAGAGGGTGTTGGGGACAATAAACGTCATCACACCCAACACAAACACTCACCTTTAAAGCCTAGTTGCGTAATGTGCAAACAATTTTATTCATCAGCTAGGTCAACTCACACTAAGAGGACGTAAGACAGATGTAAACACGTGAAAAGCTAATTCGCTGGGACACTCTTGACACCTAAAGGACTCCAAAATATCTACCTGCAGCCCAATAAAGTTTTTAGAGTGTATAAACTTGGAATTCTGGTTAAAAACAATGTTAAAAGTATCACAGCATTGGGTTGAACTATATTTTGTTTGTGGTGTTGATGAAATCACACATATCTTAAAACAAATTAATCCAAAACTGGCTGCATAAAAGCTTTTGTAGCATGGTTCCTATGTTTTTCTCTTTTGCACCATATTCACTCTGATTTATGGCACCTGTTAGCAAATAAAAATGTTTCTGTTTCATAAAGTGGCTTCTAATCTCCTTTATTACTGGTCTTTATGAGCCTTTGTGTAAGCACTATTTCCACTGCTAGGGAGTGGAAACCTGTGCATAGAAATGTCATAAGTGGGCTTATTTATATAACTATTCTTGAAGGTTACCTGTTTTTATCGGAGTCCACAGAGCCTCTTAAGTCCTGTTCAAATTAAAAAAGTCTCAATAATTAATCATGCTGTAGCATCAAACTGCAGCGCGCCGTCTTATTTTTTCCACACTTCACACTTAGAATTAGTTGTGGAGACGCTCCTGAGATGTTTGGGAGTATTTCCTGGTCAGAGTACTGCAACAGGCCCTGCAACATTAACTCCCCAGCATGAACCCACGGTAGAGGAGGAAGTAAGAGGAAAATAAAGATGAAATAATTATGAATTAATTCTCAGTTTCCATGCTGAAGTGAACAAAACTGAAAAAATTATCAGATGCAATTTGGCTAATCTGGCAAATTTTTATCAACACTTCTTCTTTCTTTTTTTTTTCATTTCATTAAAAGTGCACTGAAGATTCGCACATGCTCATGTGCTTACGTGAAGTTTATGAGCGTGCTTTGAGCTGGGAGTCAGTTATGGACATTAACTCCCAAGCGAACAACGGTCAGTGGCCTACATCCATGATAATGGTGACAGTATACTGATTGATGCGGAAGTTTTAGGTCCGATTTTCAACGATTATCTTTCCACTCGCTCCTCTGTTCCTCCATAGCTGCAAGAGTGTGAAAGACTAGCTGCTGTTAGCTTAGAAATAGAGTCAGCTAATGTTCACAGACTCCAACACAAGCTTCACATAAACACACGAGCACACAAACAACACAAAGTCACAAGAAAAACTGTTAGAAAGTCGAACAAACGGCTGCAGATTCTAAAAAAAAAAGTCTATTTAGCAATGCATAATGTAATGTTGGTAAATGTTGCATGGGTGTTTCTCAGGATGTGTCTAATCACTGGGATTTTACTATAAAGGGACCCAATATTGTTAAGTACCCAAGTTTTGAAGTATGTATGTGTAATATTATTTTACATTAGCATACTGACATTTGATTGCAGTTTGAACCATAGGCTGCACAAAAGACATGGATGTATTCACTGTGCCATCACCCATTGGTTTTTGGGTGTTTTGCAGACTCGGCTTTGTGTTTTTGCCATAGTCATCTTGCCGTTTTGGAGCCACAAGTGACATATTTGGTCAAAAGGGTGGACATGGGTGCAAGTGAGGGCTAATGGTACCTTACTTAGTCAATAAACAGAAGCTCAGAAAGTGCAACTTGCCAGCATGTGTCCACCAAAGCAGACACTGCAAACTTAAAAGCCTTCAGTTAGTGCCAAAATATTATTAACAGAGCAATAATTTACAAAACGACAGAATATGTATTAGAGGGTCCAGATAAAGCATCAGAAACAAGAATGACTCCTGGGAAAAAAAGATTTTGACTTAGTATTTTTAGGAATAAGTTAAATATAAGTTTATGGGAGCCAAGCCTTTATGCAGCCAGCATCTAGTGGTCATGGGTGGAATTACATTTTAAGATACTTTGGCTTCAATTTCAAGCTGTCCCTTGCTTTGGACAATGCATGTGTTAACACTAAGCTATTCACAAATCCCTGTACACATTTGTAAACCTTGTACACACATTTACCACCATTATACAATATGGACTAATTTCTCTGTAGCCTGCAGTTTATTTTCTTTTATATAAATATGTATACAGAAAGACACAAATCCTAATTAGGAAAAGGCTTTAGTTCCATTGCTGCTGCATTTTATTGAGAGAATACCAACATGAGACAAATGCAATACAAAAAAATCTTTAAAAAGGAAAATGTAATCCTGTTTGCTTCCTTCAAAATATAATCTGCAAAGAACAAATTTGTTACATGACTCCTGGGTAATGCTGTGCTTCAAGCAAAGTATGATTAATAAGATAATTGCACTATTGTTTTCTTCAACATCAGGCTGCACACACATGCAATAACAGAATATTTTGTATCCATAACCTTAATATTTTGTTTATTTTTCTGATGTTAACAATGAACACAGGTTTGTTGCATGGAAATGGACAATTGAGAGCAACTATAGAACAGAGAAGTGAAAGGGTACATGGATACAAAAAGTAAAATGCATCATATCCATTATTTCAGAGTCGGACTCCACTAACTGGCTGAATGTTAATTAAAGCCAAATACTGTCCTTTTATCTGAGGAACTCCACTGATCAATGAGTCTGTGTTTGTGTGTTTGTGTATGTCTGTCTCCCCCTTAGTCTCTCTGTCCTTTTCAGAAAAAAAGAAATAGCCCCTTTTCATGGCTAAAGGTTAACATTTGATTTTGAAAACCATTAGTGACATATTGATTTGTAAAAGGAAGAAGAAGGAAATAAAAAGGAATGACTGGGCGGCCCTTAGAGGAATACATATCCTCCGCTCTATCTAGGTCAAACATCAACAAATGAAAAAAAAGAAAGTAAAGAGTGTATTGAGTGAGATTTGGAGATTTGAAGTGGACTGTTGTTTGGGTTTGGGTTGATGCTGCTGATGCAGGAAGTGGATTCAGTCTGTTTGCATAATGCACAAGTGTGCGGTTTACAATAGAGGTCTCTGTCTAAATCCTTGTGTAGAGACACCACGCACACATTATACACTGATGAAA
>JAPQRN010022008.1:45731-75553 GCA_037367275.1 Coranthus polyacanthus | reverse complement strand
ATAAGTAAACGCATAGAGTGTATACATATATATATATATATATATATATATATATATATATATATTCTGTGATCTAGTCCCTAGTAAGACAACGGTGCTATGGTCATGTAATACAAGAGCATCTCAGGTTTCTCTATCTATGGTCAGGGCATACAGTATTTAGCTTAACGCAAAAATTGGAAGCAGTGGAAACAACCGGCCTAGTTCAGTAAAAATGAGCAAACCACACTGAAGCTCAGTGTTTCCTTTTTACACAGAGATCATTCCAGTACGTAACCCCACCCTAGTGTCACATTAACAATTCTGTTTCTGAATAGGTTCAACAAATGAGGTGTCAGGAGAGCTTTAACAGTGTTGCTAGGTGTCATTTTTCAACGTGGACAGAGCTCGCCTTATGCTAAGCTAAACAAACTAGTCCTTTAAATGTAAATGCAATGCAATGCAGGGACACATATCCTAATACAATCACAGTGTATCACAGACGTCTCCATTTCCCCTCTGGGCTTTGTCAACCTGCCATTCTATATGATAAATTTACGCTATAACAGCACTTTTCCTGAGAAAAGACAGACAGTCAGTATTTGTCTTTTATGTTCTGTTCATCAGCCTAATCCTGATGCGCATGGCTACGCATAAGGAAAGGGTTATTTTGGGCTGGTTGTACCACCGCCTCATCCTCTCAAGAAGCCACTGAAGGCTCATCTAACACACTTCACAATAAAGGACATGTCTGCGATGAAGCTACAAAACCATTGTTCTCAGAGATTGATGACAAAAAATGTAATCATATAAATCATTAACAGCAAAAACAGGTGAACTACATTCAAGGTAATACCAAGGTCACAAACAAGATATTTTTCAGTGTTACATGGGCAGTGACAGTCGCTCCTTTCAAAGCAGGTCAAGATTTTTCTCTCCTGGTTGAAAAAGCAGGCTTTTATGCTGTGTTGTGTAGTACTGAAGCTCAGCGTGCAGGACGCCTGAGGGGAGGAGATATGAGCTGGGGAGATTGTGTGTAAATGCCAATATGGCTCTCTGATGGATGAGTAATAGCATGCATTAGCATGTATGCACACACACTGTCCATGGCTCTAACACTTCACTCTGTTGGGTGAAAACAAGCACTAAGTGAATCAGAGTACCAGGAATATTTACTATAAACCTCTAATTCCATATACAGCCATTAGCCCCAGAATACATCTATTTGAATAAAAAGACCTCTGCCATTATATTAGGTCTGATACCATTATATCACATACAGCTGGTGCACATTCATGTGTGCGGCCATAACTTCCTGCATGTATCCTCTTCTTCCTCTTTGCAGAGATGATAAAAAACCTCATGCTCTACCTGCACATAGAACACCAATTAGAAGAAATGCTCAGATATTTCAAGACATAGGGTCAGATTTAATAAGCAGCGCAAAATAGCATGAGGCCAAGGGCTGTCACGATACTGATGTTTGAGTTGATGATTAATTGTCATACAAATAACTGCGATTGACAATATTATTGTCTATTCTGTTAACTATATGCCTCCACTATAGTATAAATCTAATAATAGTTTAATTATACACATTCCCCTTATGAAGAAGAAGAGCCATTTATTGGTGTAGAATTTTGAAACGAATAAAATTAATTATATTTCTGTTGCCTTTTGTTTATGAAAACTGAACACGGCAGATATGACCCGACTAAACAAAGCCCATTACTGAGATGAGGTACAAAATCAAAAAGAACCACTGGAGAGCTAGTTCTCCACTGAACTCATACGTAGCAGAAGAAGAATGAGACGTAACAAGCACCAGTCAAACTGTGGAAATACTGAAGAAGAAAAAAATGCAGGTGAATGGAGACAGTTATCACAATTATGTAAAAAAAAAAATCCCTATTATCTCAATTAACTGCAACAGGCCCGAAGAGGTCGCAATCCAGAAAAGGCGCAGATTGAAGCGGCCAGTTCTGCGGCTGATCTACTAACAACGCACACATTTATGAACACAGATGCAGCTAGTTCATTTCAAAATGACCAAGAGATCTACTAAGAGCACAAATGAGTGCAGCAACAGATCCCGCATAGACACTACTGATGAGGGTGATGAGTTTCTACTAACAACACATCGGCAGCTTGTTAGTTGTAATCTGACGAACATAAGTGCAGATTTTACACACGTTTCTGTCAGGAAAAAGCAGCACTGACCAACTGAAGGAGAAGCTTCGCAGGCGTAGCGTTGGAGGAGTTAGTGGATGAATGTAACAATTTCAGTAGCCTGAAAAATCACAATGTCCAACCTGTTCACAAAGGGGCATCTGAACACCACTGTGAGGAGGTGAAAGCAGGAGGGGGTAAAGGCAGGTTCCACAGAGTAAATGTATAAAAGATGACATGGTGCATGACACAGGAGACCCACAGAGAAGTCACATTTGCAGGTTTCCAAATGAAAACCCCAACAAGTGAGGCAGCGAAAACCACAGCGCACAGTCGTGTCTTTGCAGCACTAACTTGGCACTGTGTTTCTTCAGTAAATCCTGAGGGTATGAGAGTGAAAAGTAAGACAACACAATCCATTTCAATTTTCTATAATGGGATTCACTTAACCTTTCCCCCAGCTGTTGAAAAAATCCTAGAGGACACACTGTATTACTATGTCATTTACTCCACTCCATACTTTATAGGGGCTTTAAGGTTCCAACAAACACAAGGATTTCCTTCTTTTCTAACAAACAGCCTTTCCACGGAGGTCATTTTTACCCAGGACGGGGTCCCCAATCGCAGGTGTTCAATATCTCCCCCTCAGGCTATCCTCCATCACCGAGGACTAAACAATTAGGCTGCAATCTTTTTATCTCCCCAAACGCTGCCACATTTGCATAAAACATCAAAAATGAAATGCTATAGAACTATTCTGTCAACAAAACTTTGTGGATAATGTTTCATCATCGAATACAAAGCATGAAGGTGATGTGAAGTTTTGAAAGGTTAACTAAACAATGTGAATATCTCCTGTGCCATATTTAGTATTAAATGTCAACTCTGGATACAGGCGTGGTAATAAATTGCTCCTGTCTAAGCACAGTTCTTCATGGGAGATAAAGCGGGCAACGGACCAACAAATATAAATTCTGTGGAGCTAAACACTTCACTACAGGCCTGTATAGTACGCAACGCGAGGGCTGGGCTGAAATTGGAATTGGAGAGGCGCTCCGTGCAGTATGGATGGCAAGAAGACAGGAAAAATGGGAGGACATTTAAAGTGCGTTTGGAATATTATCTGCTAAAAACATGATGAAGACATACGAGGAGGAAATTAGACTCTGTTACCTACCATTATTGTGCCTCCTGTCTGTGTTCGCAAAGGCCTCAACACTTTCCGCTGCACCAGGAAATTAGGAAGAAACATGACAGGTGGAATTTCTGTGATTGTTGCCACCACCAGAGACCACTAAAGTGAAAACAAAAAGCACACTGTTAGATACAGTGTAGGTACATTTTCTGTGGCATGACTCTACCACGGATACAGCTAAAAAATAAAAAAAAAACACAGGTGGAGCTCAGTTCACTAAAAAGCACAGAAAGCCAAACAGGGTGTAAAAAAAAAAACTCAATTTTCCAACATGTGCCCACCAGGGTTTTGATATAAAGCTATAGAAAAGCTGACTAAAGAAAGACATAATAATGCTGCCAGTGGGTTTAGATTTGAGCCTTGACTCTTATGAGAAAACAGAACAGCAAAGAATAAGGTGAATTCACAACAGAGTACTGAGGCACCTCTCTCGAGCCCACCAAGACTGGTTCGCATGCAGTAGAGGGGAGAGAGAGTAAATACAAAACCTTTGAATTTCATAGAACTACTGTTATCAGCTTTACTTTTCCTCCAGCGGAGACTCCTTTATGAGAGATTTGCCAACGCATCTCAGTTTTTCTATATCACTGAATGTATGAAATGGCCACAAACAGCTGCTGAACTTCAGCCTTCTGTGTTCAGGAGGGATGGGAAAACAACTGTGGTTTCAAATCAAGTCCCGAGGACGATAAAAGAGCAAAAACGCTACAGACTTAAAGGGGTAGTTCAAAGTTTCTGAAGTTGGCTGGCGTGAGGTACTTGTCTGTAGTCACTGAGTACGTTTATATGCACAAAATATTCATCCATAAACCTGTTGATATCCTCTCTCATAATGTTTAACAGTAGGTGTGTTTCTCCTTCCGAACAGAAATGTAGATTTCTATTTGGAGCATCCATCTCTACCAGAGAGGATCTTTGTCTTTATTGCGGCTGATCGTAAACATGGACGGTGTGTCGCAGCCTGCAGTAAAACGCGCAAATTAGATTCATTTTCTGAATGCGCTGCATGCATGTGAAAAGAATCCTCATAAAAACGGAATAATATCGGCATATCCCACATGTCTTAATTGGAAGATGTTCCATTTGGGGGGAAAAAAGGCCTAAGTCAGAATATCCAAATGGAATGATGTGTTTTGGAATAATAGCGTGCGTGTAAACATACTGGTTGTGTTACTTAGAGGAGATCACAGTCAGCACAGCCCTGGTACGAGGAGCATGGAACCAAAGCATGGACCTGCTCTGTTTGGAGCTGCCTACAAAAATGGTATTTTAGCCACTTTAAAGAAAGCTCACCTAACATCAATAGCCAGTTTAAGTGTCAACAAAACTATCCAGCTGACATTAGCAATCTGCCTCTGTACCATTTACATATTAGTCACCTGTGTATATACTGTAGGTTCTAGGGCACGAGTTTCAGTTTCTTGTGAGCTATTTCTAACCTAGTTACATGTGAAAATTACCTAATTTATGTAAGTAATGTAGAGTTACGTTTATGGGAGATTGAGGGTATGTGGTGATAATGATAAGAAAGACAGGCCACAATGCCCTTGCTGTGTATGTGGTCATGACTTTGTCTCGGTTTAGGTGGTCTTGACTACAACTCTAGCAGGTAACACATTGACTATGCATACCTCATACAACTCCCTCTTCAGAAAATCCAAACTTACCCTTTAAAGGACACAGAGAGGTGATGTTTTCACTATGCTACAACGCTACTGATTTAAATGAGCACTAACGCTCCTATGGGATAATCCACCGCATTTTGATGAGCTCACCCTGCTCTCTTACGTCACCTCGCGCATCACAGTAAACTATGAAGAGAATGTCAAAATAGAAGGAATATTAAGAAGAGAAAATCCCAAGCAGCAGATTGTTTGGTTTAATTCCCATTATTAAATGTGAAGGTACAGTATTTATTTTAATCATCAGGAAATCAATTTTAAATCCTGATGAGATGGATCCTTCAGCACATTCCTGAGCGATCCATGTGACACACAGAGGAAAAGTGGGAGAGAAAGACGGGAAGAACCGTCCGCTGTGCTGAAGGTTGGCGATACTGTGGGAAAAACAAAACTACCTTTAATCTGTTGAGGTAGCGTTTGGTGTGAACCACCAGCAAATCCTCTTCAGTAGCTTCACGGGCTTCCACAATATCCCCATCAGTGATTAACTGCTCCTCTGAGACAAAGGCAGAGAGTAATTAAAGTCAGGGATGTGTGAGCGAAGGAGACTGAAAATACGGCGTTATTCAAAGGTTACATGTGACAAACCTGGAATGTAACGCGTTCTTTTTTAAATAAACCACCAAAGGTCGAAGCTTTTGCACTGAGCCGCATCATTTCTACAAGCCCGATGTGTGACACTACCGGTCTTTTCCAACCGCAGAAACCTCCAGTACGTACAGTCAGATGTAATTCAATAAAACTGAACTGCACGAACATACATTTCACGACCTTATTTCAGTATACATTCAATGTGTACAAAGATGTCAGCGCTCAGTCCTGTAAAATAAACAAAATGAATAAATAATTTCTATCTGGACTGGCAGCAATTTGCAGACGAACTTCAGCTCGTCACAGATGTATCACATTATTGCATGTTCACGATGGATAAAGTTCCACTCAACTCAAAAGTTTTGCTGGGTATTAATCTCTGAATTCACACAGAATGATGTCTGTGCAGGGTTTGACGCTCTTCTCATATAAAATCCGACTTTAAGGTGTGTCCCACGAACAGGATTTGTGGCATGACAGATATTTCGGAGCTGAATATAATCTATTGTTCAACTCGTTACATAACGAGTTGCACTGAAGTGTACCCTGAAGCCATCACTGCTCAGACACTGAAGATGCAAGATATTTGCTTTTTTTCTCTTCAATTTAATGAACTTTTTGTGTAAATATCATATCAATACAGCGTACTTGAGGACACCTTCTAACATGACTGGAGGGGATTAAAACATAAAAACTAACTTACAAATTGTAAATTATGTTTTTAATTTAACACTCTGATTAAAACATATTCCAACCATTTGAATCACTGTGATTTTTTTTTCTCTTTTATCTTTTTATCTTCACCCCATCTGCAGTGTCTCAACATAAATACATTAAAATGAAAAGTTTCAAGTTCCATTATGCTAATTATGACCATACTGACCCCACTGCCAACAGTACATTTGACAGCGACGTTCCCGAAGCGCCATTAAAAAAGACGAAAAGAACAATCCCAGAATAAGAGTTGTTTAAAACTAAATTCTCATTTACATTACACTGCACATGTTTGAGAGCAAGGACTTTGAATTATATAATACCACACTCCACAGTCCATTGTTACCTTGTATATGGTAAGGGGTATATTTAAGGGGTATATTTAAATAATGACAAACAGTAGATGTTCCGCGGTCTCACTTTTTCTTGAATCACCGGAGCACAGAGGTTACTACGTCTCATCTTTGAGAAACTTAAACTGACTACGAACGTAACAGCGACAGCTCATTAAAATCCGTTACACAACCTATTCCTTTGTATTATGATTTAAAAATGATGGTTAAACTTGCGATATCATCCGTTTTTCTCCAATTATTACAAGGGCAACTTTTAAAAAGCCAAGGTTTTCCTCTGTCAGCACGGGGCTTATTTTGTGATTTGTACCCTTAACTTCTAAAAGTTTCATGAATTCATTAAGCTGTGTATGGCACTTTCTCGGGGAAAAAAAAAACATTCCGCTCTGTAATTTGACAACAAGTTCATGTGAAGTCATGCCAGGCTGTTTTCCCTTGGCTTGAAGCCGCGCTGGGGCTCATCTACTGTACCTGCTCAGACTCCCACAGGGAGTTTTCTCTAATTATCTGTACTCTATTGCTCTGCCTCTCCCCTCTTCAGCGACTACAGCTCACCTCTTCCCTCTCTCCTCTTTGTTCTCTACCTCTCTTTGCCTCTCTGATCCACTGAGTGATTCTGTATACATCAGCTCGGGGAGATGTCCTCCATCTGCCACGCTGTTTCGCTCCCTTTCTTACCTTTCAAGAAGTGAATGACTTTCCCCCACTTTCCTGCATCAAAAGGATGGAGCTTCTCAAGGCCCATGAAGGTGATGTTGTAGTCCGAGTGGTACACAATAGGCAGGCATGTTCGAGGGATGTTGGCGTACAAATCGGTACGGTGGGAGCTGAGAGGACAAAGGCAGAGAAAGACAAAGAGACGTTTATTACAACACTGCTGCCGCTTTATATTAATGTAAGGTGATTTCCCCAGTGGCCTAATAAGCATTATTGGAACTGTCATTCTGTTTGTTTGTGCTCACCTCGCCTTCCCTTCATTATCTTCTTTGTGAGACATGTTTTCCAGGCATTGCTACTTTGATCTGGGGAGAAAAAAAAAAACAGTGTAATTCATTCACTTGTGAATTCTGTAAATATTTGTAGTAACGTCTGAGGAAGTAAAGTCTCAGACAATCCAAATAAACCGTATAAAAACGTCTAATTAAAAAAAAAAATCCTTATTTTTGCTTCTAAGTGTGTAGAAACTAGAGACTACTACATTGCTGCGCAGCTAAACTGGAAGGGAATAAACTACAGGAATGACAGGGGTCTTCGCGCATGCGCGGTCACACGTACACATTTCCAAAGACGCAACAGCAGAAGAAAATGTTGACATTCATCACAGACGTGCGTGTGTGCGTGTGCGTGGGCTTCGTCGACACGACCGCGGCTTTTACGAGCGTTTAAGACACACGCCTCACGACCGCTGCGGCGACAAACAACACGGAGGAGCTGCTAAGGACAGACGCTAACGATGCTAACGGTGAAGCAGACGCGACTCACCTGCTACCGTACGTGTAATGACGCAGGTCACCGAGCAGCCTCCGCAACGAACGGTCACGGGACACAGTCAGTGCGTGTGTTTTCCTTCCCCGACAGGGTCAATCACTGAAGTCATTCTTTAGGATGTTGTATAAATTAAACGGTTTTTTTTTTTTTTTTTTTTGGTGGTTTTTTTTCGGGACTGTTTTTCTGTGGCAGTAGCTTTCCCTTTTGCTCCGCCGCTACGTAGAGTGCGTACGTTTGCTGCGGGCGAGCTCAGTCAGATACGCTCCTGACGCAGATGAGATTTAAAGCAGAAGAGACATGTTAATACTACGTCCGCGTTTGTAGCCTGCTCCCAAGAGCAGACAATTAAATCACCCAGTCTATTAAGCAGCAAGAAAGCAATAAGCTTCTGAAAAAATACGGAACTTTCCCCCAGACACCTCTGACTGATTAGCCTATATTAACATATGTGTATCTTGTGTAGGCTGCCCCTGTGTTTTCATGTCATTCTTGCTGTAATCCCATTGTTTTTATCTGTATATGTTATATGCGCTGCTGTTGTCGGAAGGAGGCAGTTTTTATCCTCATTCTACATAATGTACACGTCGTCTCGGATATCCCCCTTCTGAATCTAAACATAAAGTCAGATTATGTGTTGTTAACTAAAAAGTGTTGATTTGATCTTCTATTCGTCTGTATAATTAGTAGAGTAAATTTAATCTGCAAAATGTACTTGTTTGCACCACTCACCGTGTGGTTAAAAAAAAAAAAGCTTTTCTTAAAATAATTTAATTTAATTAAAGCTAACCATGTGTGTAATTACAATTTAGTGTATAATTTCCATTATGGCTTCACTATGCCTTAACAGTTTGTTTGTTTAGAACAAAGCACATATTTAAATGTATGCTACTAATTTCGTTTGACTTTTTTCTATTTTATTTTGTGTAATGCGCAAAAAAACACAGTTGCAGTGGTCACATTTCAATACAAAACCACCATCTGTCCCACACAAAATACTCTGTCTTCTCTCCCAAGCCTTGCAAAAAAACAATCCTGCTACCAAAAAAAAAAGTTCCCTTCTCGTAGCACAGCTGAAGTTTTCCATTATCATCCAGTCATGAGAAAGCAACATAGAGGACACACTGACTAAAGAGTCCATCCCTTAGGACAGTGAAACAAAAATCAACCCTCTCGTCTCTAATGTTCCTGAACACAACTGTGCACAAAGGGATCTCTGTCTTTTCTTTAAATTATACTTGATAAGAGACAATATGGTCAGGATTTTTGTTCATGCGTGCGTCGACAGACCATATTTCTCTATGAATGAATCCTAATCTCCTCAGTATCACAAAGAAACCTTTTCTGGAAAATGTGAAATGTCAGAGTTAAAGATCTTTTTAGTGAGTCTCTGATCAAACGTCTTCTCAAGTCATTTCCAAAGCCGAAGCATTTGACATTTATGTTTAATGTTTGGAGGTTCTCATCCCATATCTCCACCGATGGCGAAAAACCGAAGACAATTTATGGACTCCTCAAAAAAATATAACTCTACGATGTACAGTGTTAAAACTTGTATGAAACCCCAAACAGCAAAGGCATAGAATACGAGATTACTACATTTAACTTGTTCAGTAGAGATCCCTGCGCTAATGTATATTGAAAAAACCTGCATAATGTTCTTCCACACATACAGTATTTCCAGACTTGACAAACTTCTACTTGTTCTCCTCTTTGAATAATTGTAATATTTTGGTGGCGTCTGTAATGAAAACCCCAGCAGGACCCGAAAAGTTTCGCATGATGTCAGAAAACGCAGCAAGGATTTAGCGAGGGAAAAAAATAAAAATAAAATAAAAATCTTTGTACTTCATCCACACATGCAATGTTCCCACTGGGATCAATAAAGTTTCATCGTATCCCATCTCAGTGTGTGCGATAATGCAAATTTCCCCATAATAAATCCCCAGAATGATGTTATAAGTCTTTGTTGTTACTGTGCAGTAAATTCACACACCCATGTTTGTACCTCTTCAATGCAGACACTGACAGTTACCTGTATTTCCTGCGGATCAGATGACTCTGTAATCCTGCATATTGGCAGCTCAAGAGGCAGCATCTATAAATAGCGTGATATGTTAATGACTGTGTATACGCTAACAGAGATAGTGTGCCTCTAAACTGAGGAGCTGTGAGCTTTCAGAAACCGGGGAAAAAAACTCACAAGTTCCTTTTCCTTTCTTTTGTTCTTTATGTGGGATTTATCATGACCACTGTCTGTTTTAAGTCACATTAATTCGATACTGCTGAAACTAAATATAGCTTGTCATTTGTACAGTTCTTTACACAAATACATCTTTCCTTAGTATACTATATATGAAGCATATCGACAAGATATGAAGTAAAACGTATGTATGTATAGTATTGTTATTAGTAGAAGTAGAATTAGCACAGTATTTTCCATTAAAATCACATGATTCTTAATCTCAAATTGCACAAAAATGGAAACATGACGACTCATAAGAGTCTGGAGTCAGAAGGAGAAACATCTTCAGAAGGAGAAGACGAGACGAACGTTATGTAAAGTCACAATGTTATACTTAACTACACAGATAAGATGTTCAGATTTTACATCTACAGATTACACCAACCAACAGTGTAAGCAAAGCAATGTAGGCAACAGTACGTGTGGAGATACCAACTTATAAAAGAAGTTCACACTGTGATTAATGGGTTGATTTTTGTATCTTCTTGTTTTATCGGCATCGAAGTAGCAGTCCACCATGAGATTTCCGCTTTGCATCTTTCTGTACAAACTAAGTGAAGCTTGAAGTAGCGTTGACAACGTTTGACTTTTGCTAACGTTAGCGGACTGCTGCGGTCACAGAGGTCAGAGTGAAGCTGTGACTGAAAAACTGAGCTGAACTTATTTTCACCAAAACGATTCTGTGTCTTTGTGTTAATTATTCAACAGAACGCTCGGCCATCGAGCTTCCACTTATGGGATTAATTTGTCGTTATGTAATGTGTTGGGTTATTGGAGTGTACTGCTCATGTATTTGTTTTGTTTTTTTTATAAAAAACTACTCCTGTTGAATTATAATGAGTAAAAGCTTAGTTTTACACAAGCACAGCAATTTTAACAAATGTGCCTTTTATGGGTTCTGACGGTTTGGCAGAAAGGTGCTTTTTAATGATAAATGTATTTACCTTATTTGAGCTCGTAAATAAAATGCAGTCTGCATTGCTTAAACCGAATCATTTTTCTGTCCTTCTTAATAAGTTTTCGAGCATTTAGATGTTTTCAATAGGCTGTAAGTAACTGCCAGCTGTAATTTCACTGCTTACTTCAGTAGAAATGATTGACACTTTGAGGTCCATATGTGGCATGAATTAGATGCTGCGCTTGGGGCAATAAACACCTCCCCAACAATACCGAGCATCTGTTACCATAGCGACTGTCAAAGTCGATATGACGGCAGGCCTTTCTCACTGATATCAGTGAAAACAAATAAAATAAGGATTTCTGAAGCTACAGCGCAGAGTTTGGTGGTATACGTTCAATGTCAAATATAATACATCTAGAAAAATTACATTCCATAAATGAAAACCTCATCCAGTCCATACAATGTGTTGTGATGGCTCCATATGGACAAAGCCGTCACACTGTGTTATTTCAAATCAGAAAGCAGCTTCTCAAAAGTCTTAAGGGAGGTATTTGGAAATCCTTTACTTATCCAAACAGATTACTTTCCATCTGCTTCGCTAAAGCCAAAAGCAGCAATTATCTCATGCTAGGACTGAATATTTCCTTATAACACTGATTCATGGGATTATATCTCAGACCAAAGTGATTTTTTACAGCAGTCTCATGCACTGGAAAATACTTCAGGGTTCAAATAACACATTGCGTTATTAGGAGATAAGTAAGCCTATAGTGCAACAGCTGATACTTAAAATGACCTCAGTATGAGGTATGAATCCAGCTTTCCAATATTAAGGGGTGTTGCTGGAAAGTGCAGAAATGTTCATGTTGTGAAAGAAAGATTACTGTGACATTATCAGTTTTCTTTGGTTCTAAATTACTGGAGTTTAATCATTAAAGGTCCAGTGTGTTGATTTAGGGGGATTTAACTGCAGACATGGAGTATAATATTCATAATTGTGTTTTCATTAGTGTATAATCACCTGAAAATGAGAACTGCTGTGTTTTTGTTACGTTAGAATGACTCGTTTATATCTACAGAGGGAGCAGGTGGACTTTCATGGAGTTCAGCACGTTACGCTGCTATATTTCTACAGTAGCTATAGATGATTTTTTTTCTTCTTTCTACTGTTTTATAGTGGATGGTGTCCAGAGTACAGATCCATTACCATCACCTACTATGTTTGAGTGTGGACCAGAGTTAATACCCCTTTAACTAAAAGCCCAGAACGGACAAAAAACACTGGCTCTAATGAGAACCTTTCAGGTTTTTGCAGCCGCCGTCGGGGAGGGTGAAGGCGGTATTCAGTCAGTTGCAATCTGCAATGTCACCACTAGATGCCACTAAAGATTAGTCACTGAACCTTTAACATTTTGACTTTAAAATAACCCCATAAAAGACGTAATATATATATATTATTTGGTCATTTTGGTAACGCTTTACCTTAAGTCTGCTCTTATGAAGGATTTCCAAATGGTTCATACTCAAAGATAAATTAATTAATTAGGTTAATTAACCTAATAGTTAATAAGGTCATTATTAAGCTGTTACATCATGTTAGAAAACAAGGGCAACAGTGATCCGTTTCTTGCCAAATAATGAGCCCACATTAATCCTTACCGTTAAGCCTGAGGTATCATTGGTTACTGAGCTTCCTTTGTCTCCATCAGCAGCATTTATACCTGTCAGCTTCATCTGAGACTTTCTTCATCTCCACTTTTACAATAAAGCTCCCTTTTGCCTGTTATAACTCATTAGTAAATGGTTTAACACGCTGACTGGCTAATATAAATTAACGAAGCAACTAGTAAGATCTGAGCTATAACACAGTAGATAGATCGATGTATGAAAACAGAAGTATGCTTTATAATTAAAAGTGTTTAAAAGTAATTAATAACCTAACCTAAACTACTCATAAATCCTTTTTAAGAACAGTCTTATTGCAAAGTGTTACCTGCTTTTTTAAAAAAAAAATCCACCTCTTGACAGTCATTTGTTTTTTCATTGAATGGGTGTGTGTATTAAAGAGATAGCAAACAGGAAGACACTGACAGGAGTTATATGAGTTCTGGCAATATTTATTGTTTGGGGTTGGATCTTGCGTATACATAATACATAAATCTCAAATCTGTGTGAGCCAGCACAGCACCAAGAACGTTGCGCATTTACCTCCCAAATGTTAAATAATTTACTAAGAGGACATGTAAGGTTGTATGCTGTAGAGGATTTGTTATTTTTTTAACAATGGGAATGGTCCGCTGGGAACGTCCGTGTTTCCACACTACCGTCGAGCACATACACCCACGAAGACCTCCCAAAGGGCATTGTTGCAGGATGTTTAACTGTGACATTTCTAATTTCATTTTATCCAATTACCCTCCTTGTCTCCCTAGTACTATTCTCTTCTTATAACTGTATATTAACGTAATGAGTAAATAGACCTTTAAATGTTATGAAGCAGGCTGAGTTTATTCAGGTGGGGTTTTTGTTGTGTTTCTCAGGTTAATTTGCAGCAGCAGAGATGTTCTTCTTAAACCAGTCTTCATGTGAAAACACATCACATCTTCGGGGTCTTCGAAGGGAGACCAGAGGCTGTTCTGTTGGAATGTAGTCATAAAGGAGATGTAAATGAACAAACTGTTGGTTTCATAACAATCAGAAGATCAACAGGCGGGGCCAATTTTGGGGCCCATTTATGGCCAACCACATATACACTTTTATGTCTCTTGTCTTTTTTCTAACATTGAAATCGAAGTCAAAAATAACCAAACTTACAAACTACATGAGGAATTTCTACCACCATATTCTCAAGGCTAAAAAGGCTCTGCTGTACCAGGACACTAACGCTGAGAAGAAGAAGAACTGATACCGCTGCCTACTGGCTGTGAGTTTAGGATTCTGATTTTTGATTCAATGACTGGGTTTGTCACGATTAGATCATTATCGTATTCAGTCTCAGTGCAGTACAGTATGAACTCACATTTTTATTTCGTCCTCTCCGACTTCTCATACCACATATACACATTAGCTTGTTTACTGACAGGATAATACATTCACAAATTCTGTTTAAAAGACATGTCTGTACCGTTGACTCATGTCTTATAACTGCAAACCATTGTTCTTTTGTGGAACAGTTTACTCTGACAGACGCCAAAATAAATGGTGCATCGCAGCTAATAAGCCATGATTACTGTACTTCCCCCCGTTTGGGATGGCTCTTTGCTCTTTCTTTGCTATTGTTGAAAGGTGCACATTTACATGACAAGGGTCCACAAAATTGACCTCTACAAGGAGGTTATGGATTCATTTTGCCTCCTCTGCAGGAACTGTAATCACTTCCATTTCTACCACTTTAGATGAGATTTTTATTGGTTAAACAAGACACAACACAACAGGTGATTTTACATAAACAGTCATGGGATGACATTCAGTATAGACAGTGAGGAAACTGTAGATTTCTTAACAGTGGACATTAGATAACACACGACATTAGGGGGAGACGGGGTAATGACATGCAACGAAAGTTATGAAACAGTCAATGGGGAGTTAAAGCAGGTATGGCACTGCCACCGTAACTTAGTTTTACAAACAATAACAAGAAACAGATCATAGGTAAATAAAACAGCTCTCTCATGGAGACAAAATATCCTCTTAATGTAAATTATTAAACCTGAAGTCTGTTGGACCGCCTTTAGCTTTGATTACGGGACGCATTCGCCACATAATGCATATGCAATATCACAATATTTTATGTATTTTTATTTTATTGTTTATTTAGCAGGGACAATACACAATACATATATTGTACCGGATGGGTGATCACTTCATCCACCTCTCGTCTCACCCTGATGCGCCCATCACTCTGGAAAAGGGTCAAGGGTCTGGATTCATCAGACCACATGACCTTCTTCCATTGCTCCAGAGTCCAATCTATATGCTCTGAAGCAAACTGATGGTTGAGAAAGAAATGAGAAGCTACTCACGGCATCAGTTAGGGTTAAATGACTTGTTGGTAGTTGAAACATATTAATCGCTGCAGTAATTATCCAGTGGAAGGCTCTTACCTCTTTGCTTACTTAAATCCAGGTGAACCACATTGTTTGCATGGGAAACATATGACCATGCTAATGCACATTATAAGGTGAGATTACTGCATGTATAGTTTACAGTCTTAGTGCAGACAGTGCAAAGGACCTGCAGAAATGCTCCTTAGTACATTGTGGGTGTTTGTGCTTCTCTGGACCGCTCACTGTGTCGTAGACGGTGTGAGAAGCATTGTTCAAGATGGATGTCAGCTTGGATTCTCTTCTTCTTTACATCCTCCTGTAAACCACTAAATAAAAAGGATTGGATTAGACAGTGTCAAAGACAGTTTTTAACAGTGTCCTGCTCACTCCAAAGGACTCCTCAGCAGATAGGACACGACAGGACATATGTATTAATTGACCATTTTCTTTGTTTAGGTGAACACTCAGGCCAACGATCTCAGTGTTCACTGATGACGACTGGGTTTGTTTCCTGTGACAGTCCACCACCAAGTCCTTCTTGCTTATAGTCACTGAAATGGAGGCAGTTCTGTTGGTAAAATCTCTGTATTGCCCTTCATCACCCTGCGAGATACGACCAAGAGTTGTTTTAAAGGTTCAATATGTAAGATTTTCGCATGCTGTTGTGCTTATGTGAGGTCTGTGTTGGAGACTGGTGCTGTGATCACTTTTTGTTGGCATTAGCTAACTCCATTTCTAAGCTAATGACTGTCTCAGTTGCCTATATGTGTGACAATAGCCTGCACACTGATTTTTATGTAGAGGACTGTGTTGGTCCCAGCTCCAACACAAACTTCACGTAAGCACACGGAAATGCATAAATCTTACATATTGACCCTTTAAGGTTAATGTTAGGAAAGGTTAAGGTAAGAGTTAGGTTAATGTTTATTGCTATAATCCTATAAGGCTTGAGATTTTTCCAGAGTGTTGGCTGGAAGACTCTGGAGAAATGGACTCCCATTGTTTCCCACACAAACAATGCCTCTCAGTTTCCCATCTCCTCTGGCTGATGTAAACATCATCTGATTTCCAGAGCCAGGCAGTGATCTCATGAAACGCTGCCTTTAAGTATTGAAGTACTTTTGCAACAGACCAGACTGTGTTACTTTAATATAGGCCACAATTCTGTCACACTTATAAACTTTTGTTTTTTTGTAACAGTTGGGCTCACATTTCGGCTGAAAGAGAGTCCTGTCAACAATCGATGAATATTAATAAGTGCCCAAATCATATTACTTTTTACTGTGTACTGCATGTTTGTATGACCAGCTGGCCATGTTAATGAAAATAATGTTGTGCCTATACCGTAGTAATGTTAATGTGCATTTGGCCTGTGCTCCTTTTAGAGCAACTAAATATTTGGCCTGAGGCATATCAAATGATAATGCTATTATAACTGCAAACTCATATTAAATAACAAATTAAATTCATAACATTTTTTGCCACTATTCACACTTTTTTTTTTTGGTTTTCCAAAGTGCTAATTTCCCTGATGCAGCTGTAAAAACAACTGCCTCTGAATGTCGGTGTAATTTCAAAAAATCTGCTTTTTATAGACTCACAACATGCTGTTCCGTATGGCACGTTGTCAGAATCCTGGAGGTTTAAATTGTGTGCCCAGCATGCCTCTGTGCCTCCTGTGGGAGCTTTGACCACTGCCACTCACAGCACAATGGTCCTGACAGAGAATATGCTATGGAGCCATGGGAGGGAGCGGTGGGTCCACAGCATGGACATCAATGGGCTGTCACAGCGTGCACCGGACTCCTCTTATCCAGCCACACATCTGACAGCTGCTCCCACGTCACCACAACACTCACACACTTGACAGGAGTGTGTAGTGTGGAGTACAATGAAGAGACTCCACTCTGTAGCTTTTTCTTTGAAGGGCAGGTTGGGAAATGTGTTTCATAACTCTGCTGCAGACCAGAGAGACATTACACTTTGACCCACAGTAGCAAGTATTCCTCTTATTATTATTTTTTTGAATAATTCAAAAACAATTGTGACTGAATGGGAATCACTGTATGTAGAATTGCTACATTAAGTCACAGTTACTTGATGATTTAGACCACAGACTGTATAAAAGAAGTGGATGTAACCACTTCACCAGTCGATGTCACCCATTGTATTGTAGACTGCGGTTCTGAAGCCTTGAGTCTGGCATTTGGTCGTCACCATCTTGGTTTTTTTTTTGGACTTGGAAGTGACCATATTTGGATAAGAGGGTCGAGCAGGGACGAGTGAGGAGGTGAGACTCACCAAGCTAACGCTGCTGCTAACTTACTCAAAACACCAACCACACTGCTGGCTTGCACTGTTAGCTACTTTCAGTTAGGCCTACTTGATAAATGTTACTGCACACTGTATGATAACAGTAAGATTCATTTACGTGAGACCTTATTTCGGGAAAAATATGAATAGCGGTCAATGGCGATTTTTTACAATACGATTTTTTTCTGAAATAACATCCCATGGGGAACAACTGGAAAGGGCGGGACTTCACCTCTATAGTCTACGGTCAATAATGAAGTAATGTTAAAATGAGGTAATGTAGCTAGATATGCTAGTCATACTAAGTACTGGTAAACTTCATAAAACATTTGCATGACAGAATGTGCTGATGTTCTTGTTATTGTAACTACTTTACCACAAATACAGAAGTCTCTGTCTATGCAGACCCTAACTGGTTTTTTGTACCAGGATGTAAATGTTTATTTCTGCTGTAAAGTTGCATTTTAACAAAGGGGTCCACAGGAATTGACTCATTTTTGGGACCAGTCTCAAGTGGCCGTTTAACGAACTGTAGGTTTCGGTACTTTAGCACTGGCTTCATTTTTCCTCCCCAGAGGTTGACACACGATTCAGACACACACACACAAACACATAATTAAAAGTCACGTTGTACTGATCTGTGTTTAACCCTAGGCTTTCTTTTTATTTTTCCAGGGAAGAACCTAATCATTCGTTATCAGCTGGTCTTGGATTATGGCTACATTTCAACATGAACAATGAGAACAACTCTCACACAAGCTGAGCAGACACGCTGTGCAGTAGATCTTTGCTAAAAGGATTTGAAGAAACCGAGGTTTAAAAGAAGTTCAATTTTTGTCTTTAAAATTATCATGCAAAGGCCCAGAACACATTTCTCTGAGCTGTACTTTTTAATTAAGGTGCTTATTCTACCAAAAAATGGTAACATCATGGTTTGAATCCAGAATGACACCTTTGTGATCTCCTTCAACTGTTAACTGTAAAATAAATATGAAATAAGAATAAACCAGCCAGGCATGAGCGTGCTACTTCATAGCTCTGCTATTTCTCATATTTCCTCAACTTGAGAATTTTTTGCATGAAATCAAATGAACAGTACAAAAGTGTTCAGACCATTTATGTTGCAGCCTTATGCTAAAATAGTTTAAATGTGTGATAAGCAAGATTTAGGGGGATCTATCAGTAAAAATGGAATAGAATATTTACACTATAAGAGTCACTATAAGAACCATTGTGTTTTCATCACCTTAGAATGAGCTCTTTAGAGTTAGGCATATGCAGTTGGTTGCAATTAACAACCTCACCACTAGATGCCACTAAATCCTACACCTTTACATATTTTTTTCCCTCAGCAATATACACTCAATACCCTATAATGATGAAGCAAAAACAGAATTTTAATCATTTTTGAAAATGTATTAAAAAGTAAAAATTTAAATATCCCATTGACATTAGTATAAAGACTCGTTACACTTGCACACATGGATTTTCTGCCATTCTTCTCTGCAGATCGTCCATCAGGTTGGATGGGGATGTTTGTGGTCAGGTCTCTCTACAGATGTTCGATTGGGTTCAGGGCTCTGTCTGGCCAACTCAAGGACTTTCACAGAGTTGTCCCGAAGCCACTCCAGCATTGACTTTGCCGCGTCGATATTAAAACCACATCGCACCTTATTGTTGTCTTTAAAAGTACATCATTCATTATTCATCATCCTGTTCATTTTTGCTGAACTAAGTAGTGGTGCTTCAATTTGCTTATTTAACAGCAGCTGCCTGCTGGCGATGTTAAGTGTGGCTCTAAAGCCCAGTTCAGACCAAAGCTGAAACCACTTTAGGTCATTGCAGGGAAAAGCTGCAGTGTTCTGAACTGGCTTGTCTCAGGTCGACTCAAGCCGGGTGATGGGCACCGGTGGCTGGTTTTAGAAGGTAGTGTTATGTAGTGTATGTTTTTTCTCAGTATCTATGGGCTGTAGCTCTGCCGTCACCAAGTTTCAATTTTTCTGGTGAAATGCTGTCTCTAAAGTCTGTTTTCTCTGCTTAATGAGACACCAACTCCTACAATGGATTTGCTCCAGGACGAGAGGGGAGGAACTGTCAAGCCTCTCATTTTTTTCGATGTTTTCGCAGTTTCATCAGTATTAAAAATGCAACTGTAGCATGTAACTCAGTGTCGCTATTCTGATTCATATTTCAAATTACACCCAGCTACAAAACAGCCTGAAATGTATGTTTCAACTTGTCTCATCATGAATCTTTAGGTCTGAAAGCTTAAATCATCCATCCTTTTAAATGTGAACTTTTAACTTGCACGTAGAAAAACCAGAGTGGAAATGTCTTTTTACGTTTATAACTTCAATGTAAGGAAGAAAAACAAATGCAATGGAAACTGATTTAATTAATAAATCATTACTTAAAAGACAATATGAGCAGATAAACTTAAGGTGGGCCTATACTTGGACTGATGTTATTGTGCAAAATAAGAAGCCTCAATTTCCACGGTTTCCACTGAGTTTCATCATTTGAAATTTGACTGATGTGTGTCATTCCCCTGTTTCTTGCCACTTTTCTGCTGTCCGCTTTCAAAGAGACATCTCATCTGACAAAATCAACACGGCAAATGACCCATTTCACATATATGTAATCACATGAAGCCCTCAGCAGTTGTCACTGGGAATGGAGCTATGCTGTGCTGTTTGTCTTCTCTTCTAAAGCACAGAACCTTGCACGACAATCAAGTACCGAACAAAACTTCTTTGGCTATTCAGTTTGAATACATAAATATTTTAAAATACATCTCAGGTGATGTAGCAGCAAAATTCCTGCATATATTTTCACATAAAAACCAATACTTTATTCTTTCAGCACTGTTCTGAATGAATCAGCGTGTAAAGGTTGATCAAAAAGTAAAATTTAATAACACAGAATCCTCTACAACCCCTGGGAAACAATACTGGAGATGAAAACATTTAAAGGCTAGTGGTCGGCTTGTGATCTGAGAGTCATGCTGCCACGCCTCGCGTTAGTGCAGTAGGAAGAGGTAATGAAAAGGTATATTGTGTTTGATTCCGTGTGATCAGAGCAGGATCACAGAGGATTTGTGCTAAGATCCATGTATTGAGAGTTTACTGAGCTACTGAACCTCACTGTGACATAAACCTGAGGGCAATTCGCAATGAGAATCAATCACACAAGTAATAATCAACTGGGCTCCAGCTTTTTACTGAGGTGTTGTTCAAAATAATCCATAATGTGGCTCAGCTCCCTGCTAACGGCCCCCCTCCTTCATTCATCACTCACTGACCATTTTGCGCAGGACCGTGCCATGATTGATTGTGTTTATATTTTGAGCCCACTGTGTGACTGATGAAGCGAAATGTGTGCGTACCAGTCTGTGGATGAATGTCATGTTCACTCGATGCATGCCGTAGTCTTCATTACACGCAGGATGAGGTGTCCAGGTAGAGTTGGGACTTTTAGAGAAATGTCTACTTTTTTGTTTTGCCTAAATTTCAAAAGGAAAATAAAGCATCTCTACTTAAAATGGCACCTTTTTAGCTGCGTTTCCAATTGGAAATTCGCATGTCTGGCTTATTTGTGCACGGGAACAAATACGTGCGGTGAGTTTGTCTTCAAACAGAGAAACCTGGGCTCAGCAGCGATAAGGGGTTTGCGTTTGAAATGAGCTGGTTTGTACAACGATCTGATTCCTTGCTCTTCAGAAAACTGAACTCAGAGACATCTTATGTCTGTCTTTGTTTTGTTATAGTGATGAATTGCACAAATGGCCGTATACACATCATTTTGGATTCGCTTGATGCCTTTAGACTAAGACACCGTTTACACTGCATGATTTTACTTCTGATTTTCCACTTGCCCACATTGTTAGAGATCGCTGACAACAGCCCCAGTTCAGAGGTAAATTGAAGCTTGTTCTGGACAGCAACAGCCACCATATATGAGCTTTTCAAGCACGCAATCTGATACCTGAGAAACATCTTGTAGGTTAACTGTCCAGGCCTCTCTGCAAGTCCAAATCCTATCATCTGAAATGTGTTTTGATTGGCAATGGCAGTGATCTACCTACCTGCCTACCCGGCATTGTGTAATTGTGTGTAATATTTACTTTTTTGGCAGACCAATTGCACCGATGACAAAGTGAAGCCAGTGGAATTGCAGGAAAACACACTTGTGGATTTGTCTGGACAAAATAATCAAATTCTCCTGTGGAAGGCGACTGGAGGGATTTTGGGGATCAGGCTGTAATGAATGACTAGTTGTAGTACAAATCACTGTCGGTGTAAGACGACGAATCAATATTGTCACAGATTTCATACAAACCCCGTCTCCCACACGTTGTATTTATAAAACTAAATTGAAACTGTAATTATGTTTTGTTTATCATTTTCTCTGGTTAACTGAATATGTCTCACAGCCACACGTAGAGCAGCCTGTAGGTGTCTTACTTACAACAACATATTATTACTTATAATTGTGTTGAAATGCTAAATAAATAATGACTGTTGAATGAAATGAAGTAGAGTCCTGGAAATTTGATTTTCCTGTGGAGGTTTTAATCTCCTGTCTTCAAATATGTTAATTAAACACAGTACTCAACTGTTTTCAAAAGAGTGTCTGCCCCAGTTCTGCTGCAGTGCCATTGCTTCTGGCCCAGGGGCACCTTCTCATTTCTCAATTTGCTCATTCTTTTTGGTGGATGTTCACTGAGACCTATCTTGAATCAGTAGGAAAGTCTGTTGGAGTGATGAAGTCCTGAACTTAACTTCACTAACAGCACAAAGTAAGCGGAGATGAAATCAAATGGTCATCTGGAAATGGGCAGAGTCTAAGCAGCAGAGTGACTTCACAAAGCTGAGCGTCAAAAGTCCGTCATATCTGGTACCACTGTGGTGAAAAGTGCTGTCAAAAAGTGAGCTGTTGCAATTGAAACAAGTCTGACATCTTGAAAACCTAACCTCCGGAATAATTCAGTATACACTAGCTATGCTATATGATAAGCAAAGTGCATTTTAATGCCAGTTAAATGCAAGCTTCTGCTAATGAATGCCACACTGATAAATGAAGAAAACAAAGGCATCATATGTGTCCCTCATGGATATGCTAAAACTCTCTCCCACTAAAATAAAGTTAAGTCAGTATTCTGAAATAAACACCACGAGGGATGCTGAGGGAGTTTATTTCACAATAATGAGCACTACCCTGCTTATTATACTGCTATTTAATAAAGAAATCAATAATTCGGCCACAAATATTGATTAAAAATGATGCCTCAGTCCACACGTACATGGATATTTTTCTATGGCTTCTGGCCTTTTGTTCACGCGCTGACACAGTTGTACGTCACTGAAACTGGCTCTTTTGGAAAACAGAAATTGGACATTTGGAAAATGTCACGATACCTGCTGCACCAAAACGTCTGGCAAGATGTAAAACTGGGGTTTAAGAGACTCTTGCTCTCATTTAAGGCGTCATGTCAACTTTCATACCAAATAATCCTGAAATACAAGAAATCTTCAGCTTAATGACTTTCAAATTCTCTGTTGTTTTTCACAGTTCAGGACCATGGACAGGGCACCTCTCCATGGTCTCGGCTGCCATGCTGTTTCATGACAGAAACATTGTGTTTATCAGATTACAATTAAAACTCTGTGGCTGCATTGTGGACTTTGTAGACCGCATTGGTCAGAACTGGCCACTCCTGTCTGCACTTTTTTTTTTTTTTTGGATTCATGCTAATTTGTCCTGCTTAGTAAATCCGGCCCTTAGTCTTTAGACGGGACCTGGTGTTGTCTCTACCTGTAAAGGCAGTAAAAACATCTCATCACGAGCCCACAGTATTAATGATGGAAATGAATAAAAGCAATAAAAACAAGCATTAGAGGCTTTAAATTGCAATTGTGGGGTTTTCGTGATAGATAGTCCTTTGCATTTATGCTCCATTTAACAGAACTGAACAGAATATACCGCCACAAGTATTACATAACCTACCATGAAAAATAGTGCAGCTCAAGGTCTCGGAAAGGTTTGTGGCCTTGCAAATACATGCACAGTGACAGAACGGTACAATGGAATGCTAATGAGCAGCCAGAAAGGAGAGCTTAATTAATTCACTGTGCTCTCTACTCAGTGAGAATATTGAATATTTCCTCCCTGCATTTCATTCCTGCATGTCAAGATACTCTACAGGCTACATTGTACATTTAAGACAGTGTTACTATTTCTAGCCAGTCTCTTTGGAAAGGACCCTCCTCATCATTAAGTCAGGAAGTCAGAGAAAGTCATGTAATAGACTGGTGCATGTAGTGAAGGGTATAATTTCTGCTCGAGATGAAGGGAGCTCGAGATGTTCCGTAGTTCTCTTTCCTCACCCTCACTTTTACACATGTAGTTTTTGTGAATCTCTCAGGCGGCTTAAACACCTAATCTCTTTGGTCTGTCTCAGATAAATGTGGTTATTTTTGGTTTAGTTTGTTAAGGCTGGTCACAAGCTGTCAATAAAACCATCCAACTCATTGGAGGAGTTGGTGAACCAAGAGGGGAAAAGTCTGCTTCAGTATTTTGTCACAGTGAAAAAGTGCATCATTAAAAGGCATAAAAGGAAGGAAAAGGAAGAATTTCTCATTTGGAGCTCTGCCCTGAAGGGACATTCTGTTGTAATATTTTAATTCAAAAGTCAAAAATGTTTGAGTTCAGAGTTTTAAAAAACTTAAAAAACCTCATTCTTAGTTCTTGCTTTCTGACTGTTAATCAGGGTGAACAGAAGGCTCTTTCATGACAGCTAAACTGTAGTTGTGAATAAGTTACACTAACAAGACCAGGAATGATTTTGTTATGCAAATATTTGATGACGTTTACTGTTTTACTGTGTCAGCATTAGCTCACCAATGACCCCTCGCAGCTTTTAACCAAATATGGTCATTTCTTGCTCCAAAAACCCAACATGGCAGCAACCAAAATGCAAATTCCTGCAGTCCATAAATCAAGGGGTGACATATTCTTTATACAGTCTGTGGTCTCAACCAAGGATCAAGTTTTTGTTACGCTGAATACATTTGATCCAGTTAGTTTTGGTTTCGCATTTCAACTTGTGAGTGCACTAAAGAATGTTACATGACATACTCATAGTCCTGTTGTCATCACCAAGGAGGTCTCTCTGTTCTATAAGTGTGTTCTCAGTTCAGCCGACAGCCTTTTGTGTTTGAATGGAGAAAAATTAATGAACAGATTAATTTCTTTGCCACTATGCTATGATTATTATTGCATTATTATCAGCAGAACAGCTTCAAGTTCAATATTACTAATTAATATAAATAACTATTACTAAGACAGAGCAGACTAACACTTTCATACATTACAAATTAATAAATAAAATATCTAGTTATAGTTAAAGTGGTAAATTTATGAATACTACGACTCAAATTTAGAAGAAAAATCTCATAAATAAAGTCCTGTAAAGCTCATCAATGTAGTCAGTGTAGACTGGTAAGCTCTGCAGGACATTACCAGGATTTGTAGACCTGTATTTGTACCTGACATGGCTTTCTATTTTTTTCTCCTAAATGTATGACTTCTTTCTTGAAATATTACCCTCCCTCCTCCCATTCGAATATAATGCTGTCGTAGCTTATTAGACTTAAGGAGGAAATACATCAAAAACTGATGAGGCACATGTTCTACTTACCTCAGTGAACGATGAGTGTATCATAGCAGCCAAGGCCACACATTCATGTAATTGTACGAAGCACTGTCAGCCACTGAAAAGCAATTCTCCGCTGTGGGGTCATGTGATGTAGAATAAAAGTCAGCCAAAACTGTCCACTACCGTAGGATTTCCCGTTCACACTCTTGGTTCATATTATAAACAGGCAACAGTGCACCTTTTTCTTTTAGTTCTGACATGTAAAAGTCAACTAAAATCGCTCCAAACAGTTTAACTAGAATCCCACAGATTCAGGCAAAATAATATTGTCTCTGTTACTTTTTTTGATCAGTTTTGTGAGGCAGGATTTGAGCCACACACACAACAACTGAATTAAAAGGGGTGTTTCTGGAGGGTCAGTCTTGGCAAAGATCAGCAAAAGGTTAGAAGGCTGTTTCGTATCGAAGAAGCATGTCACCGAGTGAAATGATGAGGCTCAGTGATGCATTTTAATTTTTTTTTTTTTGGAACTTCCAAATACACAGACAACTGGATGAATTTATTGCCGGTGTTTCTCTCTCCACAGGATTTGGTGACATTTAGAAAAGTATAGAAAATCGCCAAACTTATCCTTTGAATCATGCACCTTTATAACCTCTGTATTTTGACAACACAGGACACACGGGCCCGGAATAACAACCGAAGGGCCTCAAGCTGCACAGCGCGGCGGAGACTGATGGTTCTGCTCTGTCTTAGGACCTCATACCAGATACCAAATGTCAAAAATATCAATTAATTCACCTTCAAAGAAGGATAAATGACAGGACAGGGGAATGGAATTACATATTTCACCTCAACAATAGCTTCTATTATGAAAACGGAGGAACAGAGGAACCGCAGTCAAACTGCACTGATAAATCTTGATATTTAATTTTAATTGCATATCATCAGGACACTTGCATTAAGCTTTTACCCATTTCATCATATTCTCATTTAATTTAGAATATTGTATGGGCATCTACCTATCCTATTTCTCATTGATTTAACTTTCAACTCCAATCAATCATGTACTGAATAATATAAGCGCCTCAGATCGTCACGTGTTCCCCCTCCTTTCTAACTGACGGACTGTTAACCCCGGGCTGACTGGCCATCTGGAGTAAGAGCCGACAAACAAACAAACAAGAGGAGGTGAAAGTCATGGATTATTTTAAAATATGTACGCGGTTCAAATGAGACCTTTGCTGTCAGAAAACATCAGAATTCTGATAATAGCACAAGATACATGAATAAGGTAAAGACCAAACAAAACGTAGGTTTCTTTAAAGGTTCAAAATGTTATATACTATACTATACTATGTGTAGAAATGTACATGTATTGATTGCTGTTTTATTTCCAGTGTATGAATGGATTGTAACGTACCTGGGAAAATGAGCACCTTTCCTGGTTGTCTTGGTTATAACGATAACTGCCTAGACACGACAAATAATTGGCTCCTCTGACAAAAACAAATGTAGCATGCGGAACCTTTAATATTACTTGACACATTTTCTACATTTTATTTAAAATATTATGTTTGTGCCATTAGTAGCGGGTGTTATTCAAGCCTGTCCTCCTTTTGATCACATGTCCAATGGTCTTATTGAGCATCCTGCTTGTTACGACCCATAGTTAGGCCCTGTAGCGTAGCAACATATAGCAGCAGTCGACAGCTGACACAGAACATCCTTATTTTAGCCCTGAAGTTTGTGTTGGGAGTTGGTTGTTTGTTGACGTTAGCTAACTCCATTCCTAAGCTAACGGTAGTTAGGGTTGCAGAAAAGAGGCCTCGAAGAACTCTGGAGGACGCATGAGGATTTTCACAGAAAAAACAACCTGAGTCCTCTTCATTTAAATCAGTGTACAAACTGTGGAAGTAGGCAACCATTTGTTAGATTTGTTAGCTTAGAAATAGACTTAGCTAACGTCGGCAGCATCCCAGCACAACACAGCCTCCAACACAAACTTCACATAAGCACATAAGCATATGCTCACCTTACATACTGAACCTTTAATTTCAGTGGGAGGTAAATGTCAACATCTTGCTGTTTCCTAGACTTTATGAGAATCCATATAGCTCCTCGTGCCTTCCTCCTACACACATGTCTATATAATATTTAAAACTATTTATAGTCTATGTAGCGTTGCCTGTCTGCTGATACACCCGTGTTGCCAAGAAATTATAAATATGCACTGCAAAGGCAAATAAGGTGTGGAGCAAGTGCCATCTGGATTATGTTTACTATGATTACTTACAATTGATTTAGATAAGCCAACATGAGTGTAGTAGGTGTCCAGGTGAATCTGAACATTATTTTTAGACCACCGTGTGGTCCGTGTGGCTTCTGATAAGCAGGGCTGGAATGTCTACTCGGTGGAGGGAAATCAATAGGCCAGAGACTGAAATGGGAGCTCAAACCTGAAACTGCTGGCAGGAGCAGTCTGACATGCATCCCGGCTCGTAATTGATTGTATTGCTTTGTTTTCTGATGGCTCACAGCTCATCAGAGGCCTAATGTACTGTATGTACGTGTGCAGGGGGAAGTAGACGGCAGGAGGTCAGGCTGGAGTGAGGAGCCTCTGCAGGACATCAGCAGGTCGGCAACGGTACCCTGGACCACCAGCGGAGACATGACTGCATGTTCACACCGCCCTCGTGTCCAAAGGCAACTAGGGGAGAGTGGGTAAGGTAAGGTTAACCCACCACCTTTATGTGGACAAGCATAGATATAGTCACATGGCACATCTTTCTGTGGAAGGAATAACCATTTAGTAAAAGTGGTAAGCTTTTTTTTTGCCCGTCAAAGTTTTTTTTATGCATATCAGGTCTCATATTGAGCATCAAAAGCAATTTATCTTAGTTGAAAAAGTGATATCCAATATGTCGATGAACTGGCAGTGTGTAAAAGCATGAGTGAATAAGCAAAAGTGGTTTGCTAAGACTAAGCACTTAACCCAAAATTGTGGCTGTGGGAGAAAATGAGCCAGAGCCTTTTGGGTTATTTCAACCAGTGGCTCACCGTCCTGACTACAGAGGATCACATGTTGGTTATTCTAGGTCAAAAGTCAAGGTCAGGAAAAATACACCAAATTGCAAATATGAAAAAAAAAAAAAAAAATCTTGGTCAAAACTCATCTGATGTGATTCTAATTTGCCACTTACATGTATATATAGTGTCAAGATCTAGTGCCACAAAACTTGACCTGGAAAGGTTAAAGGTCAAGGTCACACCAGATGATTTTCTGAAAATGTGGTTAATACAGTAGTTAGTATCTCCATTCTTAAATGGCTCAACTTACCGTCTCTGCTGGGACAATGTATCGCTAACATGCAGCAAGTAGAGTCACAAGACTTCTACATTAGGAACATTGCTAAGGTTTTAATTGTTGGCAAAAATCCTGAACTTGTGTTGTATGCATTAGTTTTGTTTCTGTCTCATATTCCTTTGGCTATTGGTCAACTCACTCACCCCTATACTTAACTATACTGCTAATTACACTTCATATGCTTTAATTCCCGTTTCTTGCACAGAACACAGAACCATGATGCAACACCCATTTCTTTTTGAGACCCGTTTTCTGCAGTCAGAATGCAGCAGAGGTAGAAATGTAGTCTCTTATTGTGATCAAACTCGAGAAGACTACATGCTGCTTTAGCCATTAGCTGTTTACACATTGTTCCATGGTTCAGTTCAACACCATTAAACAGGATCATCCTACTTGTTAATGCAGACTGAAAGTGTGTGTCATGTCGAGGCTTGAGTAATAAATTAAATGAGCCTGTGTGTGCAAATGTGTGTGTTGCTGTCAGCTGGGCACGTAATGGCAAATCAGAACTACTCTCATTTCGGTTCTCCCTTGGAGGTCTTCTGTTGACTTGCTACCTTTATTGGATCACACCGACTCTAATAGTGTCCCTTAATGTGTCTGGTAGAATACTAATTGCTCTTCTCAAACACAGAATATCTTCTTTTACGCTTAATCTATATGGGCACCACAGACAGAAGTCAAAGTCGCCAGCAGACATCATCAAGGGGCTGCTGGGCATTACACCTAATTTCCAATTGCTCCATCGTAGCTGCTCAGTGGGCCACAGTGGAACACTTTCATTTTACTGGGAAGCCCACAGGAATCACTGTGTTTAACTGTCTGAATTACTGTGTGCCCGAATGGGCAAAGAGTTCTTCCCCAGATTAATAAAGATAACTTTAATTGGAATTACATCATAATCATTCTTAGACCAATAAATTTGATGAAGAAAAAAAGGAGCATTGAAATCTAAAACAATAGCTATTATCAGCTTCCCTGTAGCTAACAGGTGGTCGTTTCGCTTTTTAAAAAAAATGCTGTTTACCTTATTTTGCTGTGACCTCAGTATTTTGCTGAGGTATCCTGAGGTCATTCCCTCACCTTCATCACTGTCTGCCCCAGTAGGTTACAAGGACATTAAAG